>PTEX01000012.1:6733925-6820494 GCA_003342815.1 Eudromia elegans
TGGAGATCTTCAAAACCCGCCTGGACATCACCCTGTGCCACATGCTCTAGGGGACCCTGCGTGTGCAGGGGGGTTGGACTAGATGACCTCTAGAGGTCCCTCCCAACCTTAAGCATTCTATGATTCTATTAACAATTAGGTCTTCTTACTCCATCCTGTGCTCTGAATGGGCAAACATAATACAATCTCTAACAAATTACTTGTGCAGGCTTAAGAAAAATGTGCAAATATTTTCTTTTCCCACTGGCAGAACTGTCAACCCATGATAACGAATGTGAACTCTTAAGAACAGACATCCTGAAAAGTCATAGTCTGATGCCGTATTCCCTTCTGATGCAGGAAAAGTATATCCTTTTGATCCATTGTGTAAACATTGTTATTACAGACTGTTTATTCTGAGCAGTTTGTTCTTCACAGTTAGAAGTCACATTTCAAGGGAGACTCATGATCCTTAAGCAGATGTTAAAAGTCTGAGCAGAGCTAGTAGTCAGAACCATATCACCCTTGAATGTCCACATGAGGAATATTGAGTTGATGCCCCAATATGCTGTGCTCATTCCAGTGCACTGTGAAATGGCTTTATTGATGTAGTGCAGGGACATGGACTGGGAGGGATCTGAGGGAGTACTTGCAAAACAAGGGATAGACTGTCTTCTCCTGTCACCCACACAGAATCATAGAATCCTTAAGGCTGGAAAGGACCTCTGGATATCATTTAGTCCAACCTCCTCTGCACACACAGGGTCACATAGAGCACTGGGCACAGGGTTGCGTCCAGGTGGGTTTTGAGTTTTGCCGGAGAAGGAGACTCCACAGCCTCTCTGGGCAGTCTGTTCCAGGGATCTGCCATCCTCACTGTTAAAAATTTTTTCCTTAAGTTCCCATAGAACTTTTGGTGCTTCAGTGTGTGGCTGTTTCGCTCGCCACCCCTGAAAAGAGGTTGGACCCATCCTCCTCACTCCCTCTTTTAAGGTATTTATATACACTGATTAGATCCCCTCTCAGTCTTCTCTTCTTCAGACTGAATAGACCCAGCTCTCAGTCTTTCCTCATAGGGCAGATGTTCCAGGCCCCTAATCATCTTTGTGGCCCTGCGCTGGACTCTCTCTAGCAGCTCTACGTCCCTCCTGCACTGGGGAGCCCAGAACTGTACACAGTACTTAAGGTGCGGCCTCACCAGGGCTGAGTAGAGGGGCAGAATCACCTCCCTCGACCTGCTGGAGACGCTCTTCTTAATGCACCCCACTGACCTTAAAGAGCTACTTCTTATCGCTGCCCAGAGGGGCCAGCGGAAGGGGCCATATTTTGACTCAATTAAGCACAATTTCATACACCCACAAGAATGATGGAAAAACAGTACTAGTGCTCTGAGATGAGACAGAGGTTCAGAATGCAGCTATCATCTATATGCAAATATTATATCTGTAAATATCTTCTCTTCAAGTAAATGGTAAACAGCCATGCACGAGCATGAGGCCTGCTACCGTTCACAAATGTTACTGCCTTGGAAAAGGCAGGGACAGATAGGACAATGCGGAGCAGCTGGGCACCCCACTATGTCGTTGGTGAGGCACAGAGATAAATGGGAAGAGTTGGTCCTTCTCCCTAGAAGCACTGATACATATAAAGAAGTAAATGCAAATATGTTGTACTATCCTCTGCATTTCAAAGGGGAATGATGTTTATATTCATGAAGATGATACCTGTATGTTAGATTTTATACATAAAACTCCTATTATCATTTTGTTAGAAACCTGTGGCAATATTTTTCATTATTATTGTTATTCCCCTCACAAGAAGAACACTTACAAGCCATTGTTTCAAGGTAGAATTACTCGCAGGGACATGTAGCTTATTTTCAATATATAATAAAAAATTTAGATTCAGATTTCTCTCTAGAAGAACAAATTGTCCTTCATGTACACAGACTGTCAACTCCATAAAATTAAGCAATAAATCCAATTAGACTAATAGAAAGGCCTGTGAATATGATCAAACAAGAATTTGACCATTCCATTAAAATAAAAAGTAATTTGCAGGAGCTAAAAGCAGTTAATGGAAAGAAAGGTAAAGTCATTTTCTATGTTTAAAACCTACATAAATGTTTAAAATCTTTCAAAAGATAACATGGAAAAAGAGCTGAAAACTGAAAACTAAGACTGGTATTTATTGCTAAATTATAGGAAAGTACACAGGCTTTTAATCATCAGCTTTAAAATCTTTTTCATATCCACTAAACGTGAAAAGGATTCCATAGTTCTGACGGTTTTCATAGGTTGCGACCCTGTCATTATAACCGAATGCAGCAGGGTTTGTAATTTGGTCTTCTAAAAAATCTGGCAGGTTAGGTTCCCGAAAAAAGTGGTACTCAATTGTAAAGCAATAGAGAAAAAAAATATATCTTTTTATCACCAGCAATATTGGGGAGAAGTTTCTTAACAAGTTACAAACTCATATAAAACAGTAGCTGAGCTTGTTAAGGAATTAATCTGAAAATTAATTTTAACGCATTTACCATTTTATTCTCAGGTAAAATTAGATGAAGCGTTTCTTCATGTAAGGCTTCGATAAAGTTGCATGTGTTGGATACAGCGTGGAATAAGAGACAGCACACACAAAATAGCTTGGTCTTACACAATGCTGTCACCTCACACAGATGCGTCTCCTAAATGACAGCTTCTGCAGTGCTGCCTGATTGAGCTGTTCGCCCAGAGGTTGCACGCACGAGCTTAGCTGTCATGCAGACACAGTTTAATCCCCATGGAGACTCTACATGTCTGCCCAAAATTTCACTTGCTTGTTTTCTATATACCAAGCGTGGGGGTAGTAGGTAGAATGAGTTCAGATTCAGAGGATCTGGTATGTCAAGCAGAGTTGCCCATCTGTGCTGGGATATGGGCCCTGGTCCTCTTCCGCCCCTTATCACAAAGGAGTTTCTACTTTCTAAGTGCTCTTCCAAGCACTGTTGTAGTTAACAAATAAATAAATAAATGCTTTTAAAAGTCAATTTTTCTCTTGGGAGAATTAGTAATAGACAACCTGCAATTTTTGACAGATTTCCTACCATCGGTGTGCACAGATTGACATTTTTTGTGCCTTCTGTGAACTGTTCACTCCTGGGACTTGCATGCCTTCCCGTGAACGATCAGTGCAGATTGCCCTATCTCTTACTTTAATACCAGGCTCTCTTTCAGACTTTAAAGCGTGACCTTGTGACTCGGTGAGGCCGGAGGCTGCTAACTGGGAGGTGCTGAGCGAAGGATGTTTCCTCTGTGTCTACTCTCGCAAGGCACGAGCCGCTCGTCTCCTCTCCCTGGATGTGCCTGATAGCTGCCAGGAATATGCTGCCTTTCCTAGTATCTTCACTGGAGTTCCTGCAGACACCCCATATGGCTTGGACTGCTGCCGTATGCTGCTGCTCGGTGAAGCTGTTTGATGACAGGATGAAGAAATGTTCAGCTGTATTTAACAGTGTCAGGTCTTACGTGCCTTTGGTTTTTGTGCGCTACCTGCGTAGCTTGGCATCCGACTTCCTCTGCATCCATGATCCAACCCTCCATGATCCAACCCTTCTTTGTCTTCTCTTTGGCTGCTTTCCTTCACAGATCTGTTCCGACACAGAGCTCTGTGGAAAGCTGTTTGACCTAGAATGTTGAACTTCCAGTTATTTTTGTGAGTGGAAAATACTACTGAAAAAAAATAGGAAATAATATTTAACAGAAAGTTCCATCACTCCCAAAGTGGAGGGAATGAAAATATGGCTATTCCTGACAAATATTATTAATTTCTGCATGCATTGTTAATTATTCATCAATCCAATCATCTGAGGTAGGCAGGTGAACAACCTGAGCTTACCTAGCATCATAAATTTAGAGTTACTAAATGCTACTTTAGAAGCACATAAATAACACTTTGTGCCATCTAAAATGTTTAATATCCTGTCATTATTTGATTAATATAAAACTGTTGCATTTATTAATCATGCCGTTTGGGCTAGTTCTACATCCAATTCAAGCAGGTGAAAGCCAAGTGTCATCACAAAGAAAATCAACAAATTACTAATACAAGGGCAATTAGAACAAAAACAAAAGTCTGTTTTTTTAATAGCAATAAGATCGCCAAGTTGTTAGGAGTGACCCCACAGTGCACCTAAAACTGGTAAATGACCTGCTGTACAGCTCTGCACCAAATTATTAGAGTAAGTCCAGATCACAACATTGATCCGATTTTCTTAAAGTTTCTTGTTTGTTTCTTTCCTTCTTTTTGTTTATTCACTGTAAGATGTTCCACCAGTGAAATCTCAGGAAATATTAGTGAAATACTGGTGAACTACCAGCAGTCCAAGATGACTTGAGGTAGATTTCGCTCTTTCCTTTGTTGGTTAAAAATAGAAGCAATTTACCAAAAGCAAGGATAATAATTTATAAAACCTGTGAGAGAGGAAAAAAGTTTTTCAGGTCAAGCATTTTGATTTTGATTTTTCAAAGCAACTATTTTCAATAGACACTTTATGAAAGAATGAAACATAATTTAAAGAGTTAAGTGAAAGCAGGAGTTTATATTTGCTAGAAACACCCCATTTGAAGAAATAATTTGAAAGTGTTTGAAATAATTTGAAATAATTTGAAGAAATAATCAATTTCATTGATTTCAGTACAGCATTTTTTATGGACTGTAACATCCTAGTACACATATACATAATTCTGCATGACTCAGGAAGTCAATATGAAGATCTTGATAGCTCTTTTTGAATTTAATACCTCACAAATCTGTGAAATAACTTGGATTATTTGGATCTGGAGATATCAACAAAATGATAATTACATTCTCTGGTTACAGTAGATCTGAGTGCTTACCTATCTCAGAATTAGGCCATACCTTTCAATTTAAGATGTTAACTTTAAAGTTCATTTTTATATTAAAAAAAAAAAAAAAAAAAAAGAAAAGCTATCTTCCCATCTGGATTTTACAACAATCCTTTCATCTCACTCCACAGCTATTTTTATGACTTCTATACTTATTTATATTTTTTATTTACAAGCCAAATTGATCAAACATTTCTAGATACAAAATGATCTGAGGCTCCTGAGAGAGAAGGCAGTTTGTTCCTATGGTGAAATGCATAGTACATGTCAGTCTCTAAGCTGAAGAGGAATAAAACCAACAGCTTAGAATGGCATAAAATAAGAGAAAGAGCCAAGAAACAAGCCATCATGTCAGAAACTGATATCCCAGGGACTGGAGAAAGGTGTAACAGAATGCCACCTACCAGTTACCTTAAAATTGCCAGGAAAAAGCAATTTTGTTATTGTTGTTGTTTTTAAAACAAGCTAGCTCTAGCCTTCTATGCTTCAAAATAATTCATTTTATGATAAGTTTCTTTAACAATTCTGTTTACCTCGCCACATGCAGCTGTTTAATGAGTGATAACTTCCCTAATGTTCCTTACTCCAACACAGTCATCAGCCTGTAACAAAGAGCTACCAAGAAGCAAAATCAAAAGAACAGAAAACAGAAAAACATAAATGTTTTGTGAGTTGGGAATATAAAAAGGCATCAACATTAATACTGGTAAGCAAGATATTTCAGAACCCTTACCTTATCAGTGAGTGGCATGCTGTCATTTGCCTTTTGTCTTTTTTTACTGCCTCATTCAAGCTGGGACTAAAACAGAGCCTAATGATAAATAGACTATGGGGTTTCCAGAAATCTATGTCTGCTTAAAGTGATTTTAGAAGTTGTATGACCTGCCGGGATTTTAATTTCTTGAAATCCATTAGCGAGGAATTCAAAGCCAGGTCCACATCTATGTAGTCTGGCCTATTTCCATTTGTCTCATGACCAAGCCGAACAAAGACCTCTAAGGAATCCTTAGGAGATGAGTTATATAGTGTATTTTCATGATAAATTGAATTATTTCCTTTCTTCCCACCAAAATTATGTATTCTTACGTACATGGTATGCAAAGAAAAGGCACGTGGCTGTCACAGCTAGCTGGAAGGAACGCTGATATTGAAGCAAAGTGTGCCTTCCTTTTGTGTGAATTTTCTCTTTTTCCTTGCAATGGACAAAAGCATATCTTCAATAAATGTGAATGTGAATGAATCCTTGAATTTTCTTCCTTTTATTCTGCTCATTCTTCCAGAAACTTTGTCTTTAGGATGAAAAGCTACATTCAAACTCATATTTTGTTAAAATAAAAGACAACTCGGGTAAGAGAGGGAAATGTGTGTGAATAGGTAGACTATAAAGCACAATCGATAGATACCAAAAAGAAGAGAGGGAGGATATTTCTGTTTTCTTTTTTCTTTTCCCAAGGTAGTGTATATTAACCTCACATTTTCATCTTAAGCATGCTCTTCTGACAGGAATGACTGCTTTGAAAAATTAATTTGTTGGACTATAGGGCTGTATTTTATCAATGCTTAACCAAGCCATCAATTATATTTTAAGCTTCTCTCATATATTTGTTATTACTGTTTAATTTTTTAAACAATAAAAAAAAATCTTCCAGAAGGGAACATAAGAACATATGGTGGGGAGGAGTTAAGCGTTATTGACAAGGGTCCAAGGTTTGAATTTTCTACATTATTTACCTGTGATTTTGCATCTCTAATTACCAGGGTACAAGATCACTATGGAGACCAACAATCTTTCCAATTAATCGGTTTCCCTTAGAAACTTAGACTTCATCCATTTTACCCACTGAAGAGTGAAACTGAGCAGTAGAGATAGTGCAGTCTAGATCAAAAGAATAATGGGGAAAATGCATGCTCTTTGTGCTGAGGTATCCCTTGAAGCATGCACACTCATTGTAAGGCAAGATAAATCAGAAAAAAAGGAGGGGGGACACAAAAAAAAAGGCCTCAGGCACCCTTATGATTTATATAGGTTTTATATATGACTGTATTTTGTTCTGCTCAGTGAAAGATAAAGAGCTTATAAAGGACTTGGCTTTTCAGTCGGTTGTCCTTTGTACAATTGCTCACCACCACCATTCCCTACGCATGGATGGTGAGTAAAGGTTGGACTTTTGGAGGTATAACTCAGAATATGAGACACTGAAGCCTGACCTGAAGAGAAATTGGAACTGAATTATTTTAAAGAGTGCTCAATACTACTTCTATGAGGAATTTTGGCAGAGAGAGGAAGATATATTTTTCCCTGTACCTGGAGATGTCAAAGACTCTTGATCATTTTAATGCTAGCACTCAAAATTGGAAGAAAAATTTGAGAGTGACTGCTACACAATTCAACATACAGACTTTATTTGATGGGTGGAATTGTAAAGTACAAAAGTGGGCTTCTTTTTGTTTAGGATGAAAGATGAAGGATGAAGGTGAGAAAACCAGGAGAACTTTTAAAATATGAAGCTAAGTTTTTGCCATATTCTCTTGAATCTTGGATTTAAGATATTAAGTAAAATACCAGCTCAGTAAAGCTCTTAGTTGAGCACAAGCAACAGAGAAGGACAACATAAGTGATGTCTGTGATTTCACATTTGTGTCAATAGTTATCCTTGTTCCTTTGGCGCAGAAGATAGAAGAACCAGGAAAAGATCTCTGCGTGTATCTAGAGACTAGGTTGTCTTTTGCATATCTCTAAGGTTTTGTCAAGCTAAATCAACTAAAAATTTAACTTATTTTTTCTGCCATTCATATTACAACTACCTAATAAAGTAACTGATATAAAATAAGAAAAAAAATATAATGTTGTAATAACTGGCATAACTACTTCTGTTTGCAATCCTGTTGAAACTAATGTTAATTCTATTTCTAACTAGATCCAAAAATGCAGAAATCCTTTTCTCTTCATGTTTCCTTTTTGACTTCTGCATCTCCCGCTCCTAAACGCTACTAATTCTGCAGGATGGGCCCAATAAGAACTGTTGCCTATAATCTTGTTTTCCTGCAGCTGAGAATTCTTTGGAGAGAACAAGAATATAATCCAAACCACTAGGACACTGAACAGGAACTGAATTTATCCATGGATCACATTAGTCCCAAGCAAAGTAAGCTCCAAGCAGGAGCCTTATGATCCGTATGTGTTGGTAGTTGCTATAATTCGAAATGGAAAGATGCACAATTAGGGAAAAACAGAAAACATCTCTCTAAGTCACCGTTTAACTCACAATAAAGCTAGTAGGGTCACCTTAGGAAACCAGATATGTAGAAAATAAGTAATGAACTAATTTGTGACAAGGTGCAGAAACAAATGGAAGAAAAGGACAGTCTGTAACCATCTCTGCAGTCTCCTTGCCCCAACAGAAAAACCAGACACTTCCTATCAGATAATATTTTAGGACGTGTACTCAGGCTGATCTACCCTCAAAGCTAATTTGGCTCCTCAAGTTCACAGCACTTGTGTTCTAGATGTATTTGATTAGCAGAGTAATTTGACGTAGATTAAGATATAAGAGACCAGAGAAAAGAATGCTGATAGGCATTTTTGAGAAGAAAGTGAAGAAAGTGATATGAGATAAGGTGTTCTTGGAAAAAAAAAAAAAGGCAACAAGGCCTTTATAAAGAAAATCAAAAGAATAATTTATCTTTCCACGTTCTTAAAAGTCAATTGGAGAACTACCCATGTAGGGGAACAGATCAGAAAGGCATAGCTTGTTGACCTGCTCTTCTCTTGCACTAGGTAACTAGAAAAGCCCTATGTCAGCAGATGAGCTTGTTGCTTCTTGTTGAGGGCTGAAATCCTTAGACGAATGGCAAGGTTTGTAAGTTGTGTTCTTTGAGGTGTATCTAGAAAACCTAAAAGTCAGGGAACATTTTAAAAAGATTTGGTCGCAACTAGCTTAGAAAAGTGTTAAGCTCAATAGTGCTTTGTGATGATGAGGGGAAATAAAGGTACATCTTAATCTCTTATATACATGCATATACATCTGTACCTGTTATATATCCTCAGCTGAAAAAAACATGTGGTAGGAGACTAGGTTTTGTTGACAAGGAGCTATTCAAACATTAGTTTTATCTTAAATTCCTGTGATCTCCCAACTTTGAAGTGAAAATCCTTTCACCTACTCCTGCAGAAACATGGAAAGGTTGCAGAATCATGACAAATAACTTTCACAGCTCAGATCTCTTAAAAAACACTCTTTAATATCAGAATGTATATGCAAGATGAAGCAAGGATTGGGTTGTGAGCTTGTCCAGAGGTATGTCTCTGTAAGTTGTCCTGTAATGAAATCTTGTTGTATGGAAGTCTCAAATCTTCTATAGTAACGGTTATGAAGATTATCACCTGCACAGCTATTAATCAATTTACTTGATTTATTCAGATGTGACCCATGTTATAAATCAGTGCCTGATATAGGCTTTTTGTTTTGTTTTAGATGAAATATCGCTATATTTAAACTGAGAGATCAGCCAATTATATCTGTGGAAAAATTAGTTTTCTTAAATGTATCCTCACATGTGGTGGAAAAACGGATATTTTAATTGATATTGGCTAAAAGGTCAGTTGCACTGAAACCTCACTATTATCGTAATGTCAAGGGAAGTTTTGTTTGTTTGTTTGTTTGTTTGTTTGTTTGTTTGTTTTTTAAAATTGCAGATTGCTGAAGCAGTGTATGGAGCTTTTCATAAGCCATGGGAAACCAGTCAGGAGCAGAATCCTAGACAGAATCATTGAATCATAGAATCATTAGGGTTGGAAGGAACCTTTAAAGATCATCTAGGCCAACCCCCCTGCACCCGCAGGGATGACCTAGAGCATGTTACACAGGATTGCGTCCAAGTGGGTTTGAGCAAGAGAAGGAGATTCCGCAACTTTTTTAAATTAAAGGTTTATTCACAGAGGAAATATTTATGCTGAACTGTTCTTTAGTTATATATATTGTTAACACACACTAACAAGTACATACAGAGTATGTTCGAGTGTGAAGGTTGAAGTCACCCTCGTTTGGGCAAAGCACATGAAATGATTTTTCCTACCTGTGTTCTTGTCTTACTGTCTATGGAATATTCTGATAATTACTGAGGATCTGAAAGTCATAGCAAAATATAGGAAATATTCCTGAAAAGAGCAAATAAGCTGTGATTGCTTGTGTCATTCACAATGTGCTTGCTCTTTTTTTTTTTTTTCCTATTGGCAATATTGCCAGGTCTAGGCAGTTGCTATGATGAATTTCAGGTTGTCCTAGGCAGCCAGCACAACAGCCAGCCACTTCCAGACACCATCAAACATGCTTACTCTCCTCTTTACTCCCAACAGAGACTGCTATAGGTTTCTTAATGTTCATGAGAAGTTGAAAAGCCCTATTAAATGCATGACATTAGGATTTTATAGCAGAGTCAGGAATGGGAAATAGGTGCCCTGTTCCTGGGCTATTTTTGTAATTATTGTACTCTCTTGGGCAATGAACTGAAGGTATAATTTTGATATATTGGATCTGAATGCTCAAACATCTCATTAGAGATACAGTTACTTGCTTTGCAACTGGATTGGATTGTAGGTGTATGTGAAAACTGCAGTAATATTTAATTTTTTTCTAGTGCAGTCTTTAGAGGTGCAAGTAATTACTTCCCAAAGAAACTGGATTATATATGTATTTTAAATGTACTACAAAATTAGTGAATATTCTAAGCTATATTTCAATCATTTTTAATAGACCTATAGTTTTATCTTCTCATAATATTGAAATCACCATATCGATGACCAATTCTAGTTATTCTTTTAATGACTTGGATTCTTAATTACATTATTTTGAAAATTATATCATATTTCTCTCCCTTCCCATGCTGAGATATCTAAAATGGATTTCTTTTTATGTCAAGTTTGTTTATTATTAATCTATATGAAATTAATCTATAATCCATAATCTATAATGGAAACCACTATTTTCAAAACATTTATAGGAAGATGTGAGAGGAAGAGAGAAAGTTCGTGTATTTAAATACATGTTTAGAACAGCCTTCTGTTTTTATTAACATGCTCTGAGGATATCTGCCATGTAGGCACTGCATAAGAAAAAAAAAAAGGGAAGGAAAAAACCTTTAAGGTCACCTTATCAGACTTAGCCTTCAAATAGCTGGATTATGTGTGTATAAGTAACTTGATTCACTGCATTAATAAGCTTTCAACATAAATGTGTTCACTGGAAAAACTAGACATAATAAAAATATTTTTCTATATAAATATTTTCTCAGCATTATATAAAAAATGTATGCAGTATGATTTTAAGAGAACAGCAGAATGTCAGTGTATTATTCAGGGTGATTAGCAGAGATACAATCAATCTGGCAAATCACTAGGAGACCTAAGAAAAATTCCATTCTATTTATAGCAAGGGCTCCCGAGCAAGCTCTGCTCTTTTATATGAAGCAGCAAAATTACAACTGCAGAACAAGCACTTTGCAGGATCTATGGCACTTGGCTGGAGATGGGAACTGGTTCAAAGCCAAGGAAATAACAGCAAAGGTGCCGCTGTGGAAGGGAAAAATACAAAAAGCAAGAGGTACTAATATACAAAAAGTGTAAAGCCTGGATAGCATCTGACACCTAATTTGAACCAAAGCACAAGGAAGGGGACTGTGAACAAAATGAAGTTAAAATGAGAAGACACTGGGACAGGATTTGGGGTAAAACAGCAGAGAATAGAGGAGGCAGGCCAGGTATTCCCAGCAGCCAGCAGACAAAATCCTCCCGGGCAAGGTGTCACGGTGTTTTCCATCAGCAGTGAATTGCTGATATTTTGGCTACAGATGAAGGATGCTGGCCTACAAAATTCTGGTTTTCAGGTGTTTTTTTTTTTGCTGAGGTGACACGCTAATGCAATGGGTGGCTGCTGGCTGAGCCGTGAGCACATGTGAAGCAGTCGCACGCTGTGTACATCCTTATTCCCAATTCCAGCCTCACTTCAAAGTGGGGCAGCAACAGCGTTAAATTTGCTAGATGACCAGGGGGCCACCCCCGCTTCTCCTGTTCTCACTTAAACATGAGGCGCCAAGCGAATCTGAGCTTCTCTCCGGCCTGGATGGAGTCAACAGATTGGTTAGCCAAAATGTGTATGCAGCATATATAAGGAAGAAACTGAAACTGCAGGGAGAGAAGACGCTCTGTTCTGCTGTGCAACCCAGCACGGTGCAGAACACCCAGAATGGGCAGATCCAAATGAATTAAACTCTGAGTACTTAGGAGATCAATAGCCATACCAGTGTTAGTGTTGTCTCAGTCTTTCACAGGCCAAAAAGGCTGCTGAAAAGGCTCTTATGTTAAAAATAGTTTTTGCCTTTGGCCAGATAAGTTTGCTTTATAGCTATGCAAAGCCTTTTTTTTCTGGACTTATTTCTTGCTTCCCCAAAACCTGGGAGAATTTTCAGGGAATGGTTTTGTGTTTGAGTTCCCTAAGAATTAAAAATAGAATTCCTAAATTCCGGTAAACTAAACCCAGAAATAGTTCCTTTTTGTCTGTCAGCCTAGGGAAGCATATGGATTTACACATGATGCATACTCTCATGAAACATCTGAAAAACACACTGAATTTTGCAAACCTAGCTCTCTTAAGTTGTTTCAACCTATCTGCTTTTGTTTTATTCTCACCTTATTATGGCAAATTTGCACAGCTCTGGTGCTAGAAGCAATCAGTACTGTAACTCCACCAGGAAAATTGTATTCTTTGCAATCAGTTTTCATTACTCATTCATTTGTGAAAGTTTAATGAGTGAAAAAAAAATTGTGGAGAGAAATTCATAATGTCACTGATACCAAAAGGGCACATGCTGTTTAAGCTTCATTGTCAATACTAAAACAGAGAGTAGAACCCTGATTTGACCCCATCAAAAGTAGCCTTGGTTCCCCAACTTGCTCTTTAAAATTGTGAACCAGGAGATGAGTTCTACTGCTTTTACCTAAACCTCAAAAAGGAGCTTCTTAGGCTTCATGGAGGAATTACATGAGCAAGTATCCCCTTTAAAATACAGAGTGCTCTTCCTTAATGGCAGAAAATTGTTCTTTCTTACCCTTTTTTTCAAACCCATGAGTGTTTTTATTTCTTCTGTATTTACCTATTTGGATCTACTGAAGAAAAGGGAAGTAAGTTACCTAACTTGAGAGACTGACCATCATCCCAGCACATGTGAACCTCACTAATGTGTAAGCTACCTGTGTGCATGTAAGTCCATCAACTGGACATACGCTATGCAGTTTAGACATACATTGCCCTGGTTCAGTCTTGAGACACAATAGAACAAAGTCTTTGTTCAAGAAATGAATTTCTCATGGGATTTGTAGCTCTGATTCAACAGTACTCCTTAGGGCGTGAGCTACATTTAAAGATCACTTTGAAGCATTGACTTAACAGAACTAAATACATGCTTAAATGCAAGATTTTGCTTTAAAGGCTTGCAAAATTTGCACCTTTCATGAATAAAAACATAAATACTGGGGAATGTTATAAATCGCAAGTTTGTAGAGTGTGTGAGCAATGATATAGTGAAGAAAATATGAACCTGTTTGAGCAATAGTGAAAAATTCTATTTTGTAATTGGTAAGTTCTGAATTTGAGATGGTATGAGATGATACCCTTTTTTAATGTAGATTGGAACTTTTTTTTTCTCTTTCTGTATCATCCAGTGAAACAGATAACACAAGCAGGGATCTTTGTCTATCTTCATCTATCCTAGACAGACCTTTACTAGTCTTCTTTACCAAACTGTGTCATATTTGTATATCCCACAACACAACTGTGCCTTGGAGATTCTCTGAGATTATTTTTAGTAAATTTTCAGTTGTTTCTAGCCCCTAGAAATAATTAGAGGAAAAGTTATTTAATATTTTGCTGAAGATGGGTTCATTTATATATATATATATATATTATATTACATACTGTTCTCAGTTCGCTCTGTTTTTTAGCATATCTTCAGATTTTATCATATTAAAATTGTAATTACTATGGAGTTCATAGATCTTTCTCTTTCAGCTGTAGACTTTCAGTGAAAACTGGTGAATGAGCCTGCCATGTTGGCAATTTAGATACTATTTTTATATGATTGCCATCAGAATTCATATAAAATGCGAAGAACATGAATAGCTCAGTGCCTTGCATCCTGTTACATTTTACTATAATTCCTGAGTTCAGAATTGCTTCATTTTTCACAGTTAATTATTAACTCTTACTTATGTAATTCTGGAAGAAATTATTCTTTGTTTCTTTCTTTACAGATCATTCTGTGTTGCTTTGCTTGTCACTCCCTAAAACAACAGCTTCAAGTAAATTCTTCTCATAGATTTAATTTTAGAGACTGTTTAAGATTTCAATTCTTAAAAGAGTAGTAAAAGATGAATATAGAAAACTGTTATTAAACCAAGCATTGTCTGTGTGGTATGAGGCTCCTTTTTATCAGGTTGAACTCAAGGACAATGCAGACAGATGTAAAAGAACAAATTCATACTGACACCATTTTCTCTTTCTTACTGTAGATTTGAGTAGTTTGACCTTAATCTTGACGTAAAAGCTTTTCAAATCTAATTATTTCTGTTGATAGACCTTAAATTTCAAGGTGCTCTAGAATGAATTGTAGTATAGAATGACAAATAATTAAAATCTAAAAGCTACACATTAAGTGCTTTTTGTTGCTTTTTACAGTCTTGGATAATTATGATGAATGGATGGTCTTTCAAGTCAAAATCCCACCTTACTTTTCTTATTCAGTTGCCCTCTTCATCCTACTTGAAGTGATGCTGTTGGAAACTGTGGTTATTGCTAAAATAAAATATCTCTGTACTGGAGTAACTCGGGGCTTTTATTTGTTGCATATATCAATGAAAAGCTTAAATACATTATTGATGGGTTCATCACCACAAATTTCACACTTATATTTACTTGCAGATTTCCCAAGCCACAGTTTCTTGTTGCACGTGTCGTTCCTCTGTGGTCTGAGAAACTGCTCTGCGTAATCATGAACATTTAATTTCCATTACAACTTAATAGTTTCTTTGATGCGGACCCACAAGCAGCACTTGAAACGTTTTATTGTACTCTCATCTCTTTTTAGTATTGTTGTTGGCATTTTATTTCTTCATTAGTTCTCCATAGGCCCTGTTCTTTGTGTAAACGTGGTAGACTGGAATTGATGGGATATTTCACTGCCATTTGTTTCATCATCTTCTTCAGATTCTTTGCAATTATGATCTATCATTTTCCTCTTCTTTTTTTTTAAAAAAAAATTTTTTGCTTCTTGGTCTGTTTCTTTTCATGTAATTCTGTGTTTCCTCACTCACACAGGGCAGTTTGTCTGCTATTGCAGCATGTGTGATACTGTTGTGCTGAAAAGTTGTGCTAGTTTAATACTCGTTTCTTCTGTTGTAACCAAGTCATATATTGTTCAATTAGATTCAGAATTGTTACTGTAAGATCTTATATATTAGCTTTTTGCTATAAATTTTCTTCTTTTTTTAACTAATCTTCAGTCTTGCAATGTATAATTTAGGCTATCTCAAACTTCAGTTCTTATATACCCTAAGAAGTGAATGTGTATGTACTTCACAGCTGATCATATCACTTGTTATTTTAAAAGTTTTTGTAGGGGATTTCAAATAGTTCTATAGGTATCTTTATGTCAGAATACTCTTCTACCAGTTGTGTCCTGATAAGAAACAGAAGTTTACTATTTTACTGGGAAACCAAAGACAACTGAAATCACTCAATAATAAACATATATCAAATGCATAAATAATAAGTCATTAGCAGTTTAATATTAATGGTCTTTTAGTTTACGTTACTAATTGTCTTTTGTTGTAAGTATTGGAAATATTGGAAATCTTGTTTGTAGTTGCTGGGATGCTGGGATGCCTACAGTGCAGATGATAGCAATATTAAGTGACTCTAGTTGGCTTCAAATGATGAATGCAAGATGGTGGAATTTTATAGCTACAACAATGGAGATATCAGCTCTAGTTCTTTCAACTTCTAAACACAAAGTAAAATTGTCAGTGTAGAAGTATGGATTCTGAAATAGCATGATCTTTCTTTATCAGGTCATAGCATGCAATAAGATAGCCTTTCCTCCCATAATGGATTTTTTTTTTCTTTCTTAATTCTAATGCCTTTTCTCCCTCATAGGTAAAATATATTTATTTTGAACTGGTTTAGGGAATCTTCTGTGAAAGGATGTTATTTTATTCTAAGGCTTTCAAAGTTATATACCTTCAATATTTTTCTTTCACAGATTTCTACCATGTCAGAAATAGCATTCTTTGTTATTCTCCGAACCCTTTCTTTTTACCTACCAGGAATACAAGCCCTGGTAGGGTCCCCAAGGAAGACTTTCATGGAGTAATGAGGGGTTGCAGAAACAGAAAGGCTAAAGGAAACAGGATTTTTTATCATCCTTTAATCTTCTCTTTTACTCCCCCCAAAGCTCTTTGCAGCTTACAAACAGTGTGTGCAATGTAAATGCTCAAACAGTTGCCAAGGTAACAGCTGAAGTAACCAAAATCCTGAACAGATTAAAAGGACCAAGCAAAATATCTGTGGTGATATAGGTCTGGCAAAGCCATGACCATTCAAGACTCACAAGACCATTTTCCTTCTGAAGAGTACCAGCACTCGGCAAAAATGTGTGGTTTTGTTCAGGTAATGGACTGACTGAGGGTAATTTATAAGCGTAAAGAATGAAGACACACAAATACTTTTTAAATGAAAAAAAAAAAATTGTCATCAGTTTTCTTTGCCCAGCTTCAGTCATCTCGGAATAGCCATAAAACCTTAAATATTTCAATGTAGATAATTTCTGAGAGTATGCTTTACAGGTAATGCCTTGCATTCAGTGTTTTTAGATGCCATCATCCTGCAAGATACGAACCAAATTATTTTGAAAAAAAATTGCTAATGCTGCAAGGAAAATTGGGTTAATCTGGGCAAGATACAGGCTTGCTATCGCTTACATTAATGTTTAGGAGCTAGAGTCACAGACTAGACCTGCACCATATTTTAATGAGTATCACCATGGGAGCAAGGGAATCCCAAGCTGTTACTCCCTTTCTGCCTGTTCCTTTCAGCAGCATGTGTTTCTGTACCATTTAACTAATGATAACTAATGATACAAAGATCTATTTTGCAGGAGAAATTGAAGGTGAGGGTGTTCTTCTGCTAAAGAGTGCTTGGATAGCAAGTCATTCTTTTGGCTGCTCTGTTCTGTCCAGCCAGTGTTTTACCATGAGGATGATTCCACTCTTTCGTTTTCAAAATTGAAGGATACCAGAAAAGGCAGACACCCAGATCATACTGTTTTGAAATACACATATCTCAAACCAAGCAGAGTGAAAACAGCCACAAAAAGCCCTTCTAGTCCTTTACTGGGAAATAAGTTCCACAGACCTGGAAAATTGTCCCTTTGTACTGAGGGCACATCTGCTCCAAAACCTGAAACTTTGAGCTTTCAGTTCTGGTGTGGATTACCTGCCAGCAGTGAATACGCATAATCGATTCAGTGCCAGATTCTAAATAAAGCAAATATGAGGGAAAATAATCATACCTCAGCAGGTGTGAGCAGCAGTTCAACATCAGAGCAAGCGTGAAAGTGGTTCTGTGCAAGTTCCTCCCAAAATGAAGAGACCCGTGTTCTTGTTGCTTAAAAGCTCCTGTTTCTGAACATGATTAAATGAGAGAGAGACATTTAAAAACATGAGATGAGTGATAATGTTGTTAGATATCAAAGGGTCATTGTTTCACCACTGTCAAGCAAGTAAGAGAGGCAGCTGCTGATTGTCTCATTGAAGGCTCAGTATTTTAGTGACACTGATTTTTGATGTTGATCTGTAAACAAGAGATCTTCACTTAAAAGGTTTTCAGTTGAAAATACTTTGCAAGTATCAATTACAGAACATTTTTATAGAGACAAAAAAACCAATGTGAGGCTAGTTTATAGCTGTGTTTTAACCTGCAAATGTAGGCATAAAAATCCTGAAATATCAATAAAATGTTATTTTTATTGACAGAATTGAAGAATTCAGTCTTATAGCTGAGAATTTCTTGTAGACAACTTTACCACACTTTGGGAGAATAACATTTTGAGGTAATCTGGTTAGTTAAAACCTCTCATAAGTCAAGCAAAGCTAATAAAGTGCAAATATAAGCACCTCTTTATAGCATTCAAGACACACTAACGAATCTCAGATGTATTTAAAAAGCATAGGTGAAGGCAGACAGACACACAAAGAGGTCCCTCCTCCTATCATTAATGCTTGATGTAGTTACACTAGTGTTGCAGTAAAATAAAAAGATCCTTTTTTCACAGATTCATCCAGTTTTCCATTTCCTTCCTGATGAGAATAATCAGGATTTCAGCTTGAGTTCTTGCTTCCCATCTTGGTTGGCAACTGAGGTTGTTGTAACCAGTCACCCTTTCAAGCCTGGAAAGTCTCTCCCCTTTCCCTTTGGTGCTCATTAGAAATGCCACTGGTAGAGAGGTTACATTCTGGACCTGTCAAGGCAATAAATTAGGCATTATGTAAATATATGAATAGATAATTATCTGTAATGAATTTCTGTTTCTTGATGGAGTTTTTTGCAGTATATTTTGAGATAGCTTACTTCTAACCTCTTTATCTTAAATAAACTCTAATACCAATTAAACCACTTGCAAAGTTACCCCAAAGCTGAGTCCTGAAAATAATGAAATACAGATAAATTACTTTTCTTTTTTCTTAATTCTCAACCTGACAATCCCTGTATGGAACATGTCATAATAATTGTGCATTCCGTTCTGATATTCTGATTCTCCAAATTGTTTCCATTTTACAGCTGCCAGAATGTCTTAATACAATTGTTTTACTTGACAGAATAAGGAGATGCTGTTAATGAAAGCATGTAATGGAGTGTGAAATCCTGAGGTGAGACATGCTCATGTACACTTAAAATGATGCCAAAAGTAGGTACCAGTAAAAATTGCTGAATCTGAATGACTTTTAATCTTCTGTTTTCACCATTTGTGTGAATGGTCTACTGTTTTCCTAACCTAACTAAGCTCAAAGAATCGGCTAAAAGCTGGTTATTTTTCAAGTCATACTTTCTAGTAACAAGCCCAGTACTTTTTCGATCATCAGGTTTTGGGGCTTTTACCCATGTATTTGGTGTTCATGGACTAGAATCTGAGACAAAATCTTTGCTAGAAAAAAAAAAATGCAAATGATTCTGTCCAGATCCAGTGTATTGTTACTCTCCATTCATTACATAGCCAAAATACATATTTTTCTCACAAATTCTGCTCTTTATTGTAAATTATTTACATTCATAAGAAGGTGTTTCTATACAAAAAGCTCTCCTTTACCATCCTGAGCATCACTGCTGTGCATTCTGGCTGTCTGTGATGGCTAGGATAGCTGGCAAATGCTAGGCTGTCCCAAGCCTGAGAGAGAAGCCCTTGAATCGTGTGGCGTGAATGACAGCTTGAGCAGCAAGCCTTTCACGTGGAAGCCACGTTCCTGCTCATTTGAAATCACATAAGCAGAAAGGCATAAAGGCATGTGTCAAAATCAATGATCCTATTTCAGGACAAACATTAAAAGCTGAATATGTGAAAATATGCCATCAATTGGAATAAGCAACGGAAAGCTTGGCAGAAGTTTGTTGTGTGTTTAAATGCCTAGCCTTTTTATGTACTCCAGCAAGAGATATTAGAAAAGTCTAAAACAGCCATAAAAGCCTTGGGATTCAATCTATCATTCAACATTTTTAGTTGAAAAAATGTTCCTTCTTCTTCCTTTTTTTTCTTTTCCTCCCTCTCTCTCCTTATCTGTGAAATGCATTGGAGAAAGAGCTCTATGCAGGTGCCCTTCCATCAATCTCAGCCATGAAAAGAATGAAATTCCACTGAGTGGTTATCTTCTCTTATGTTTTACTATAAGACTGTTAAGAAACATTTACTATTTTCTTTCATTGAGAAAAATGAGCTAGTGTGTAGTCTGTCAAGTATTAATGGCTTAATTAACATTTACTTTCCTTGTAACTTTACTAGTTACCTTTCCTTGTAAACATTTCCCAAACACACAAAAAATTTAGATTTTTTTTAAAGTTATCTAAGTGTGGTATTGAATACTAATGACTAAGGAGGTATTTAAAGATATGTTCAGCAGAAAATCAGCAAAGGTCACGTAAATTTAGAAAGACATCAGAGCTGTCAAAAGCTGAGGCTAATCTGACGGCAGTATTACGCAGGAAGTCTACAAAATAGTATCGCAGCAACAGAAATCTACCCACCAGGAGATGCACCTCAAAGCTATCTTAAAGTATTAGCCATAAGGACCAGTTTAGCCCATCCCACTAGCATCCTGAATCCAAACACCAAAATGAAGTTTCCACAGGTATAAAAAAGAATCTGGGTCATAGTCGTGGTAACATCCATGCACATGGTCAAATGTTTCTGTGATGATCCCAGGACTTTCCAAATCCTTGCTTGGGTTCCTGCTCATGTGTTTCTCTCATGAGAGAGAAAGCAGATTTGCTTTGAGTGAGTTATTGTTCTAAAAAGGATGAGATATATGAAACTCTTGAATTTATTAGATGAGATGTGTTTTGCGTAAGCGCTGGAAGAGGAGGAATGCTGGTCTTAGGTGAGGCAAGTAGTCCAGAGGGGGAATCCAAAAAGATGGATTTCCTAGTCAAAAAGCAACAGCACACGGTCCCTAGACTAGTGGCAAAGACAGTGAGAAGAAAAATATGTTTTGAGGGGACAGAGATGGGAGATTAGAAAGGGAGAAGAAAGAAAGAAAGAATGGAGGAGCACACAGATCTTGCAAGCCAAAATAAGACAAATGAGCTTATAGTAAATATGGAGGAAACAGGAGATGGATGTCTTTCCTCCCAGCAATATCAATAAACATGATGCACAGGTGAGGTATTTGGAGTGACAGAATACAAATCAAGAAAAGCTCTGGGAAAAGACAGCTGGAGGTTAACACCTAGTGAATTAAAGCTGAATATGTCCAAAAATGCAAGATCAACAGAAAAGACTGGGGAAAAAAAATATTAAATTAAATTGAAACTTAGCACAACCTCAGATACAAGAGTCCAGAGCACTCAACATCCCTGGGTTGCTGCCTCTGCTCGGAGCTGAGGCATAGCAGGAGAGAAGGGTCAGGAGCTGAGGTGACAGCAGGGCCATATCTGCACCCCCAGGGCCCCAGCAGGACCTCTCCAGCTCTGCCCAGCAGTGTGATCCTCACTGCACCACCCCCAAGCTGCCCTCCAGCCCAGGCACTCATGCACCTGCCCCACACATGTTCGCTTATTCTGGAGCCATTGAGAAACCAGTGTGCAAAAATACAGCACTTGCATATACAAAGACATGAGGGGCTCTGCATGAAATGAAATATAAACTTCATATAGGAGCTTTGTTTCATGTTCAGTTTCACCTTGGCTGAAGAAATACCAAAACTTTTGTTCTGAGAACACGGTTATTTAGCATGGTATCCTATAGGTAGCCAAAACCAAACAGTGTCAATCTTGGAACTTGGAAAAGGGACTCAGAGCAGCAGTACGTTTGCTTCTACACAAATGCTAGCAAACTAAGTTGACACAACTGGAATGAAGTCTATGCCAAATTAAGGCATTGATTTGCTAGCTATTTAATGTACTTGTTGGGGCATTGTAATAGTATCTGCTGGAAAGATAGAATGAACTACTTTGGTTATAGAGTAGGATCATTTTTTAAAGAGACCTTAATTCAAGTTAATGAACCAAACAGCTCACTGAGTAACACAGAGCCTATATGAATAACACTCAGCCTGGGGCTCAGCTACCTGGCCTAGTGTGCTGCAGCTCTATTTTGGCTTAGCTCTAGTGGGAAACCTGTTGTGAAGGCGTAGAAAGTATGTGAGCTAAGCCACACAGAGGTTATTGAAATGGCAATCAGTAGTAGCTCAAGAACTAAAGAAGAAAAAAACAGAAAATCAGAAGACAGCAATTAAAAAACGTGTGGTTTGAGCCCAGTGACCAAGGAGCAACTGAAGACAGCCCTTTGAACCCTGGGAATAGTTTGGCCAGGAAAGACTCTACCACTCTTTCAGTGAATCATACTGTTTCAGATATAGAGCACATTAATGCTTAGCTCATTAATCCTAGTTATCTTGTGTTTATAATAACTAATATAAAATTGCTCTAAGTTGCACATATCCTGCTTGCAGATTCTCTTGACTTTCTGCGTGATATAAAAGTGGTCCCAAGGAAGTGACCCAGAGAGGGAAGGTTGCACGTTGTGTTTCTGTTCTAGTAGGCGTTGGGTCTCTGCTGCCCCCTTCCCAGCTGGGATTGCAACCGTGGCTGAAATGCACTGAAAGAGATCAGAGAGGCAGGAAATACAACTGTAACAAGAGACTTTAATTGCTCTCAGATAGACTAGACAAATGTCATATCCGGATGTGAAGCAGAGAATTTTTAGATGCTCTCAGTGGCTGTTGCAGGAATTAGACAAATAGCTGATTAGGGAGCCTGTAGTAGGAAATGCAACGCTGAGCCCAGTTGCTAGTAGTACACGGGTTCGATTTCAGGTGTCCCAGTCAATGGGCTGCTCTGCAACAGGGGCCAGTAGGATTTAGATTCATCAAGATTCATCATCCTTACAGCCATAATAAAGGCCAAAAATGGACTGTTCAGTATCTAAAAGGTGGAAACAAAGAAAAATGAGAATTTTTTTAAATAAAGCTGCCAAAGGAGCAGTTCAAACAACTAAATCCTTACAAGCTGTAAGAAGAAAATACCTTATTGTAAGCATAGCAGCAGCACACATCCCTATCAAGAAAATACTAAATAAAGTGTAAGGAAACTGTCATGGCTAAAGGCAAGGTGAGGAAGATTGTTATACGCAAGAAGACATCCTTCAGAAGTGATGGTATACACAAGAGGAAAATACAAGGGTTTGTGAATTCTGGCAAATTAAACAGAAACATACAAAAAGTGAGGCGTGACTAGCAAGGGCATGAAAATTAGTATTAAATTGTTCTTCAAATCCAGTAGGAGAATAAAATCTTATGGGCAATCTGTAGGGCAAACTGGTGATCAGGATGCATAAAAGGAAAGTGCATGAAGGACAAAGCCATGTGAGAGAAACAAAATGGAAAAGTACTGAGCAACCTTCACTGTGGAAGAAACGGAAGGTTTTTATGTCACCCTTCCTTAGAGTGGAGGGGCTCCATAAAGGATCTGTCTGCAATTTAGGTGGCTCTTGATGAGGACGTGAAAGCAATTGATGAACATTAAAAAAAAAAAAAATTAGTAAATTCACCCCAAAGTTCCAAGAGCACTCAAGAAGGAAATTACTAATAGCTTACTGGTTAAACTAGAAGCAGTGTGTAACTGCTAACTGAAAAACTGCTTGATATATGAGGACTGAAGGATGGTAAAGCTGATGTCATTTTTGAAGACCTTTGGGAGAAAGGTCACAGGGCAATCCTTCAGGTCTCCTCTTGCTTTCCTCAATCTCCATAATTTTTTTTTTTTTTGAGCTACATCCTTTCCAGATGGAAATACATAATACAGTATACAGCAATTCAAAAGTAGCATTTGAACGGTATTCTTGCAAAATACTAATGCAAAGAACATTCTTCAGTCAACAGAGTACATTATAATCTTTAATACCACTTCAGTTAATTAATAACAAAAGAATTTTCAAAATGCAAAATCAGAAAGTTAAAACACTGTATAAATGTGACAGAATTTAGATACAAAGAGAATAAAAGCCATGGAAATTAGGAATCTTATTTCTCCCTTTATAAGCTCACAACTGTATAAAATACCAATATTTTGAGAAATTTTTAGAGAAACATATTGTTAGAAATATTGTGCATCCCATTCATGGTTAGGTTGCTTCCATTGCACTGAAACGGTAAAACCAGTGTTGTTATGAGAAAATGATCATCAATTTATATCGCTTTATGCAAAGGCAGTAGTGAATAAGGTCTTGTACCTTTATTTTTATGAATAATAACTCTGTACAATTCCCAGAGATTGAATATCAAATCTAATTTTAAGAAGAGTTTATTTCAAGGGGCTAGGCAAATTTCATTGCTTTTACGGATTTGTTTCAGCTCCCTTTCTTTTAATATATCCTTCCTCTTATGAGAATACTAAATATTATTTTATAATAAAGTCTTAGAAATTTAGTGCTACTGCAATAGTTTATTCCCTATTTAATGTGTTTCTATAACAACAACTCTGAGTGTTGTTACACCCTTCAAAGTCATGGAAGATCCCTGCCACTGATGTGAGTGGGAATTGAGTCTACCCTGTGGGGGCTCTATCAACTCCCATTGATTTTCCTACTGAAAAAACTTATATTGGTTGAATTGGGATGTGTGAGAATTTAGAGATGCTCAGCCATAATTAGCAGGAGCTTCATCATGAACTTTTCTGAAGAAGGGTGATCTCCATAAATACATTCCCCTAACTTTAGATATATGTGCACTTCAGGACTTTGAAAAATATTCTCTGTAGTAGAGGATGGGAGAAAATACTTAATCACATTAAAAAAAAATAGGTAAGAGTAAAAAACACCTCTCCAATTTTGTATGTCTACTGAAGGCTTGTTTTCTAAAAGGACCAAGAGGGTAAACTCTAAAAGCAAAATATTTAAAGGCCAAAAGTGATTGTTCCAGGAGAGAGTTTTCGTCATCAAGTTCTCTTTTACCAAGAGGAGCCAGCGCTCCACTTTTAGCTCTTCATTTCAGCTCTCAGGCAGCAGGATCGCTGCTGTCCTGTTTCCTTCTGCAGCACGAGGTAGAGAAAAGGAGAGAGGAAAAAATACTGAGAGGGCTCTGAAGAGGTATCAAAAAACCACTTCGATATCAGCTTGCGATGCTGATCCAAACATCTGTGAAAGCAGCCCGAATACGCTGCAGGCTCAGGCATTCATTCCTTGTCTTGCTGGATGGGCTTTACTGAATAATGTTTAATTTCATGTAACATCTTTTATGCAATACTTGTCTCTAAATGGCCTCTAGAAATAAATAACAGGATCCTCTCCCTCCTCACCAAAATACAAGCATAGAGAGAGCAAAGAATTTGTTTGAATGAGGAGGCTGGCAGAGAGGACATATATTTTTCCAGATGAAATTTGAAAATTTAGTCCATGAGACACAGAGAGACGAAGAGTCAGAGAGATGCCTTCTGCAGGATATTTGTATTATTTAGAAAATATTTATATACATGTGTGTATATTATAGGTAATACAAGTTTTTGCAATGCACTTGCCACAGCCTTCAAGGAGGTCATTATATCAATTGCCTGACTGTATCTCTATGTGTGAGTTTAGATCCCTCAGAAGCTGAAAAAAGAATTAATGAAAACTAATATAGAGTTTTGTGATGTAATCTATTCTGCATCATCTCTCTTTGCTTTATCTATATTAATGTATTCTGGAAAGACTTACATCATATATCACTATCATCACTAATGCTTGTCCATATTTCTGTCTTAATTTTCTCTTCATTAAATAATATGTTTACTGGCACATGTTGAAAAATATTATTTAGTGATATTATCCATTTTCGGTCATGTCATGCACAGTCACTTTTCTGTTTTATTTAGAAAATATTTGATATTTTTGAGCTTCTTTATTCTCTTTTGTACAGTGTGCTACATATGCATAGCTATGGCTGAATCCTGTATTCAATTGCTTTAAAATGAGGCCAAGCCTTTTCTTAGGTTTATATTCATTTCTAATGATTTTGCTCCTATCGAGAACTGCTAAAAAATCCTCTGCCTTTAAAGCTGCAGTGCTGATCATATTATATGGAATAGGTCTCTACCTCCTTTTTCTTTTTTTTTTTTTAATGGGAATGAGACAACACATCCCTCCACTGCAGATCAGTGGAGCAACTTTGGTTCTGCTCCCTTATACTGTGACAGCCAAGTCACACGTTTGGTCAAACAGCAGCATCTAGGATGAGGGGAAGCAGCAAGGGACAGGAGTTGGGCTTCAAATTCATAAGATCTTGGTAGATCATCGCATGGTGAAGGAGGCAGCATGTGCATCCTACACTCGGGAAGTGAGACTAACCAGACCTGCATTTAAATTTCTTCTGAAAGCAATGGATTGTTTCAGATTTTACCTGATTTTCAGGATTTCACTGAGATTCTAGACTACAGGAATATTTTACACTGCCAACTCTTCATTAATACCTTTCTGTAAAATCCTGTGTGCTTAATTTAAAATAATGACAATCTTCTACAGACAGAGATGTGACACATGGATATGTTATAATTACATCTGCAGTTATATTTTTTTGCTGATTCATGACTTTTCTACTTAGCTTTTCATTTCTAGCTTTCAAGGCATTTTGTAGAAGAAATCAAGTGTTCTCACTTCTACTTAATCTGTAAGGAAACTGAGGACAAGAAAAAAATGCTGATAGTCATACGGCAAGTCTTTGGCTGAACCAGAAATAGCAGCCAGAAATCTTGCTCGCAGTCTAGGTCTTGATCTGCTGAGCCATGCTACCACCCACACATAAATTAAGAACTGTCAATCTTTACAAAAATGAAAGGCTAGATATTCAACTGTGGCTCTAATGTTGCACTGATTATGTTCATATACAAGTAAAATAAATGAATTGCATGCCCAAGTGGCATATATGTGTAATTCACAAGTAAAATAATTATTTCAGCATACCAAAAAGGGAAGGAAATTTAAAAAATAGATCTTTTCTGTTAACGTAGAGATGCTTATTGAAAATCTAAAGCATGAACATTGCATTTCATGCAATGCAGAAGAAATTATAACATATTACAACAGAATGGAAAACATACATACCACAAGACATGTTCGCTTCTGCTCCAGCTTAGGCTCCTTATTGACATGCCTAAAGGTGCTGTTCCTATCAGTGTTTCTTGGAGGTCAAGGAAGTATGTTTTTGTGAAAGATAAAAAAACAACAGAGCTACCTACAGGCTCTGAGCTCAAGGTTCAAAGCTTTTCCTGAAGAACCTTTTGTCCGTCACAGCAGAGCAGGGAGCAGAATTTTTATAGTGGTTTTCATATTCATCTTTAAAAAATTTATAGTACTCTGAATGTTGGTTTTAGGTCAT
This sequence comes from Eudromia elegans, assembly GCA_003342815.1. Taxonomy (NCBI): domain Eukaryota; kingdom Metazoa; phylum Chordata; class Aves; order Tinamiformes; family Tinamidae; genus Eudromia; species Eudromia elegans. The sequence continues at coordinate 6,760,953 of PTEX01000012.1, forward strand.
TAAAACTTATCTAAAAAAAGTAGTTGCCTTAACACTATACTTGCATTGGAAGGAATTAACATTTTAAAGCACTATTATTCCCTTTTTTTTCAAAAGTGTTTCTGTTTACTTTTAAGAATTGTATATGGAGAATAAATGTAATGCAATGTCTAATGTTTATTCAGATTTGATATATGAAAATATCCAAGGGTAGGTTCATGAGGGCTAAACAATTTCACAGCTTCAGAGTAACAACTCTGGAGGAAGAGACTGTCAACACACTGGATTATTTCTCCATACGAAGCTTGTTTACACCTGCTTTTGTGGGGGCAAAAATTGAGACGTGTTTCTCTCTCTTGTGGGAATATATGCGTCTTGCTAAACAACCTTGACAGAGCAGCATGTGCGTAACTGTACAGAGAAGCCGTTCCCATGATGAGCTATTATGATGAATCAAAGGGAACGGCAGCAGCAGCACAATGGCAATTGAAGGGTTTCTTCAGTGGTGTCTCATATATTTGTGCTGCAGAACTGAAACTAAAAACATGAAGTGACGCACAGAACTGCAACGAAGTGGCTAAAATATGCGGTGACGTTTTTAAGAATGTGCCCACAGAATATTAAATAAAGCCCCAAGTTGATATCGCTGCTGACTAGAACCAACTCTCATTCTGCTTTATTTGTGATGATGGCATTGAAAAGGCGTGCTCGTGAGAAGGAGGTTGCTGCATCAAGAGATGGTAGTTTCTTTACAGTATCCTCAGAGCACAGCCCTTCCTCTCTCTCTACAGTCACCAAATTTATTCTTCTGGTTAGAGTACAACTCTATTTTTCATGTTCTCCTGGTACCTCCCTGGTCTCATTGGCTACATCTGTGCTAGGAAAAGCAAGGAAGCCTGGTATCCTAGGCCTATAGGACTAGGACTATAAATGCTAGTAAACTGGACCATTTCTTCAATGAAATTGGCCAAAACTGCTTAGCACTCTCCCAAGCAGTTTCACACCAGAGTCCAAATGGGATGGTTTAGGGATCATTCCTAGCAGGCAGTCTGCAAGCCACTCATCAGTGCAGACCTGTGCTCTTCCATGCCCTAGGGACTAGGAACCCTCCTAGGCATGTTTAATTTACCACTGACTTCAATATAGCTGCTGAACCTGAAATACATGTTGATGCCAAAATGGTCCCATTAACAGCTGCTTCCACTAAAACATCTGCACTTTTCTTTTCATTGGCTTGTCAAGTTGCATACCTTAATTCAAATCCATATTTCTTTCTGTGTAAGGTCCTGTGTCAGATATAGTTAACTATGAGTGCAAATAGAGAAATCAGTTATTTCAGAAAGAAATAGCTTTCTATACCTTATTTTCCACTTCCTTTCTGAACTTTTTTTAATATTTTTTCCATTTCTCAAATTCATCTTTTTCCATTTTTCTCTCTTTTCTAATCTTTTGTTTCTTTTTTCTTTTTTATTGTTTTGTTTTTTCTAATTGTTATTGCTTTTATTAATTAATGAATTTATATTATTTTTTATTATTATTTTATTGTTATTGCTATTCCTATTATTACTCTTGCATCGTTCTCATTACTCTTCCCTGCAGTAATTGCTCACCCTACACACCCATAAAATAATTTCTCCTTCTGGAGGCAAAGGCAACTCTGTCCTAAGCATGAGGTGATCTACCTCTTGCTTACCTCTAGCAAGATGTTTCACAACATAGATGATCTCTTCTCCCTGGTCAACAATAACTGAGAAGATTTTTTTCTCTTTCCGTCCATCTCTGCCATCCATCTTTCAATTTTTGAGTTTTCATCTCTTCAATTGACTTTTTTTCCTCCCCTTTTATTCATTTCCCTGGATTAGCAACAGGATTGCAGTAGTATCATTCAGAATCCATCTCATAATTATTCTCCCCTTGTTTCCTCTCCTGTTGTTCTGCAGTTGTCATGAGCTGTTCTAGAGACATCTGGATCCAGTCTTTGCAAGCTGGAGCAACTGGAGCAGTGACATCTGTTTTGGTTGACAATTCTGCTGCAAAAAAAAAAGCTGTATTTGACTGGTAATTCTTTCTACCCCCAAATCGCTTCCAGGAGAGACATGGAGAAATCTCAGTGTGATTCTATGGCTTAAACTCTGCAAGAATTCAGAAAGGCTGGAATGGACTATTAGGTACTTTGTGTAAATCTAGACCTGCTTAAGGCTTGAAATATTATGGCTAAATCGTAAGAGTAGCATATTCTGACCTCCTCTGTGATAGGGAATAGTACATTTCACTGATGTGCTTTATACTGGGGCAAAAACTGATGTTTGACCATAACATCTGATACTTTTGGAGACACAACGAGATAAAGAGTTTGTGACTCTTACACTGGGTCGTTTCAATGGTTAAAATTTGCTAATTAATTGATCCTGTGGTTAAACCTTAATTCAATTGTCAGCCCCTGGCTCTTGTGATACTTTTACATGCTAGGTTAAAGTGACTACTATTATTTATTTATTTAGTTACATATTTTTGCTCTTCGAAAAGAGGATACGAGGTCTTTCTAATAATCAAAGAAAAAGTCTCATTAATTTCCTTTGCCACCACATCACATCGAAAGCTTATTTTCCCAATATGAAGAACTCCTGAATTATTTTTAGCTTATGCCTTTGATGATGCATATATTATGGCATATGAATTATAATAGTTTGCATAAGATCTTTTAAGAGTCTGAAGATCAGTGTCTTTTTGTAATAATGACAGACATGCAACAAAACCAAAATGAACAAAATGATGAAAACAAAATGATGAGGACAAAGAATATGAGCTAAGGTGCAGATTAAAGTTGTAATTATTTTGCTACTTTCTATAATTTTCAGTTGATGCTTCATATAATTTTTAAAGGAATTGCATATATATTTCAGCATATGAATAAACATATATATCTAAAAATGTATAAAGTTTCTTTTAGAAAAAGAACATTTCAGATGAGAATTTAAAATGAGGGATTTTCATCCATTTGCTATATTACTAGCACAGGTGATTTTAGACTAGCCCTACCGATAGCTCAAAATGTATAATTTATAAGTTTGCAGAGTGTCATGAAGATACTATAAGAAATAAATGCACAAGCATGTATTCCTTTAGTAAGACATTTTTAAAATCTCTTTTCTTCCTGTCCAATGACTTATAATTTCTTATAATTAATAAATACAGTTTAAAATGCAGTTAAAATCTATTTTTTGTTGTTGTTGTTCTATGATTATATTGAAAAATATATATTTACAGTAAAGAAAACAACAGTAAAAGTCCCCTAGATTTTAAAATATTTATTCAGAGAAGGTTTAATTTTCATGCACGTAATATATATAAAAAACCTAATGACGAAAGACAAGTCAACAGAAAACCATAGCAATGTAATAATTTGAACTGATTTTTTTTTTTTTTTTTTTGGCTGTTGCTTGCTTCAGGAGGAATGCTGTTAGTATTTCAGTTGAAGAGTTTGCATATTTTGGAGTGGGAGGGCTTTTTTTGAGGGAGGGATTTTTTGTTTGCCTTTTAGTATTTTTCTGAGAAACTAGTGAAGAAAAAAAAAATTCTATGAGAAAAAAAAAATGTGATGGGGGGGAGGACTTTAACAGAGGGATATGTCTGAAAAGTCAATTCAATTTTTGACAAATTTTGTCATGGAAAAGATAGCTCTGTGTCTAGTCAGGAAGTATTTTATATTTACAAATACACTTTCCTGAGTGTGCTCTTGTACATTTAATAGAAATGAATTTGCAATATCCCCTCGGGGCAGCTCTTCATGCCCCAGGCAACCTTGAAGGCTTCACCAGGATTCTCCTATGTGCTGTGGGCTGGGCAATTTTCTTATATTTTTGTTCTTTCAATCTTTCTTTCTATTTCTTTCCAGCTAAAAATCTGTCACTGAATGGTCCCCAGCCCTGGGTGAAGTGACACAGGATAGGTCATGTGTGCACTGCATCGAAGTAGCTCCTCTAGATCAAGCTAGCTGCACCCACAGCATTCCTGAGTCTTCTCCGGGACTTGTGCAGTGGCTCTACATTTTACTGCTCTTCTCTCCTTCTTGCATGGCTTCAGGATTATTTTGAGAGTATATTTGTGCAGTCCACGTGATGCTGTTGTACCATGGTTGAAAGACCTTATAGGCCAAGGTAGGTATGCTGTGGTGTGGGGAAGAGGGGAATAAGCCGTGTAAGAAAGAGAGAAGAGAACACTGGGAATGAAACTTAGTAAAGAGAAGGAAGAAATTGGGAACCAAGGAGAAAGAGGAAGTTTGGGAAGTTTGGATACAAGGAGACTTTGTATCTAGTAGGCTAAAACAGGAAACAAGAAGGAAAGACTAAATCTGGCTGAAATGCATGTGGTGCTGGCAAAATAGTGCTCAATGCTGACTCATTTTCTGCCACCTAGTCTTCGTTCAAGATCTGTTATAGATCTTTAAATATCGCTGTATCAGCTTGCATCTTTGCACTCTTACAATCTTTGACTCATTCCACTTACCAGCAACCATGTGAGGAAGCAATGGACCAGGTTGACAAACAAAGGCCCCGGGGCCTTACAGAAGTTAATGAATCCATCCAACCTCAAATATTCTTTGAACCTGTGACAAGCTTAGAGTAATTTGATGCAAATTACTATGTTTGGAACATGTTTTTCAAAAATCAAAGATTCACCTGAGCTTTGGTGGTCCTTTTGACTTATGGTTATAAGCAAATTTAGAGAATTCTTTCTTGCAGTTACAACTCATTATAGACAGTATTATCTTTTTTTAGATGCTAGGCGAAATGATCATTAACCCAATTTCAGCTTAAATAGCTAGGCTTGGTCTGTAACAGATGTCCAGAAAATGGCTCAGGCAGACTCCTCTGAAATCAAGTAGGATTCCTTAACAGCTCTGCCATGTAGCCCACATTATGCACTTATACTAAGCATTAATAATTGATTAACTACTTATTAATTATGTATAAGTGTCCTCTATAATAACATAAAGCATAATCTCTATGAATATCCTGAAATTCACATGTATTTTTGAACTCCAGATTGGGCATTTAGCAAAAAGCATAAGTACGCAAATAACGAAACAACTCTTGTCTGGAAGCGCTCTCTATGGAGAGTTTGCACACTTTTGAAGCAAACACAAGGGACTGCATTTCATGGCAACCCAATGATGGAAAAAAGCCGAAACAGACTCTCTGTGCACATTACCTCCCCGCAGACACTGAAGCTGCAGCGCTGTCCCTGCGCTGTGTGTGTTCAGCAAACAGACCCCAGAAGAGGCAACGGGGGACCAAGGGATGCTTCTTCGTGAGTCGGTGCCATCAGCTAATGCTGCACACCAACCTGTGATGTAAATTGCAGTGTTAACACATAACCTGGAAATTTGCCTAATGTTTTATATGGTGTTAGCTCAATAGGATCGAGGAAAGTAGCATCAATGTACAAGTCGATAATATTTTGAAAATGTGCTGATTTCTGCTTTGAATCTCTTTGCTGCAAAACATAAAATTAGGGCGCTCTGTAAACTCCGTGACTAATTTAAAGTAATAGAATCTAAAGCAAATTCTGCTAATCGCCTTAATATGTGGAACAAATAAGCATATTCTGAACATCTGTTGTGTCATATCTGAGCCAGATGTATTATAAGCTTGAAGCCGCTGGATAATCCTGTGTAGTTTTACTAGGTACAGGATGCTAGTTATAGGATACAACATTACATAGACTGAATATCTCTAACCTATATATATATATGCCTGTGTGTCTGTATAAATATACATGTGTAGGTAAAACCATTTATACCAATGGCAAAGAGCTTTTCTAGAAAAGTTCTGAGTTCAAAACCAAATTATTTACAAGCTTCCATGGTAGTACATAAAGCTTGAAGCCATAGTCAGGGAAGAAGTTTCTTGCAGGAAACATAAAGCTCACCACTTCTTATCATGAGTTCTGAAACTATATATATATTCATTAAAGAGATAATTTACTAGTCTTAAATCAAGAAAAAGTCTTTGAGAGTTATGTCAGTCACTCAACCCTGTGGTGTTTGTTTCCCAAACGGGCTCTTTTAAAGGTTGATAAAGGTTGACAAAAGGAGGCATGGTGAGGTTAACTGCACGCACACATGTGGCAAACCGAAGGGGAGCCTCTTGTCACTCTCTGTGCAGCACATCACAGATCTCATGTCAAGGTTGAAGCAGATTGAGGCTTCTTTAAAAAATGCTCTTAACCCCTGCCTGTTTGGGAGGTTGGAATAATCCCTTCTTAAATTGAGAGCCCAGCACAGCACTGAGAGGTTACCTTGTTTACAAAGTTGTGCAACAACTTTATAATTTGTGGCATGTCCCCTAAAATGGGATTTGCCATAGGGTCATTGGTCAGCAAAATCATACTGCATGCCCAGCTGAACAGGCTGCCTGGTGGAATGAGTCCCAGTCATCACATCCAGGATAGAAGGAGAGTCGACTTAATGAATTATGTTCTTTTCAGTCTTGGTATTTAATCTTGAATCAATAGTCTTTTTTTTTTTCTGTAATATGTTTTCTCTTAGATAGGTAAACTGTACAAATATATTGTTACAAACAGAATACAAAAATAAATGTATTACTTGTTCAATCTGCCCTAAAAGAAATTGTCGTTTTTTTCCCTGGTTTTCCAGAGTATTGGAAGTCTCTCTGTTTGTAGTTATGAAAAACCTTGAAGAGCGTACCAAGTGTTTGAAGCTCAAGAAATATTCAAATGTTTAAGTGTCTAAAAACAATACAGAAATCAAGTTCTGTAAAACAGAAACTAAGTGCAGGAAATTAAGTGTGGCATTTTCTAGACCTGCACTACATTTCTAGACGTGCACTACATTTAACATGGCTGCGATTTGTCCTGGAAAAGAGATGCTCTTCTTTTACCTTCAGTTTTGTGAGGGAGCAGTATAAGCCGTCATAACGATTTCCTAAACCAGTTTCTTCATTTCTCTAATGAGAAATGTACCAAATGTACCACATCCCTGGCAAAAAGAAACGATACGATTAACCTGGTCCTCTACAAAATTACTCAAGTGCCTGCTTTTATTACAGAGATCTGCAAACAAGTGTGGTCGGACTTGCTGAAGGGACATCAGACTCCTACTAGTTTCCTTTAGTAGAATAATCACTGCTTAAATGAAGGTGTGTATTTGCAGGCAAACAAGCCAATAGTGAGCTGTGCCAGGTCTCTGCTGTAATCCCACAGCAGGCTGAGGCATCACTGGTTGTTATGTTCTGGCTCAGTAACTATCAATGAGGGACCCCAGATAGGGCCTCTCTCATCTCCATGTGCGGGCAGAGCTTTGCTGGAGCCCTTCTGCTTCCTGAGAAATATGAGGCATCACCAGCATCGTTTCTGCCCCAAATTGCACGTGGTGGGATCGAATGGACAAATGTCTGTAGAGCAGAAAATGTAAAAATTTGGCAAATTGCAGTTCTCTTTCAGTAAAAGGCTTGTAGAGCAGAGAGTGGGGAAAAAAAAAACCAACCCAGAGTGGTTGTATGAGGTAGAGACAGTCTCGGGAAGCTAATTTCACCTTAATATGAGCCATAGACATCTGTCAAACCAGTAAAATTGGAAACAGATGCAGGCTCTAAACAACCCTCAGTAGGACAAACAGCTGCTTTTGTGACATTGTTCCAAGCACAGAAAAGGAAAAGGTAACCAAAATCTACAATAAACAGATAGACGAAAAGGAGGAATATGCACAAAGAAATTTTCCGCTTCTTGAACGTAGTTGAGAAAACCATTGGCTTGAAATAAGATATAGTGGGAAGCAAAATTCGCTGTAATGTAAGACATTGGTTTAGCACAAAGAGTATTAGTTCTCCAGTGGAAATACTAAGGAAAGCCTCAGACAGAGTGTATTTTCTAAAAAGAATATTGAAATGACATTCAGAACGGCTATGTAGTACTTTCGTTAAATAAAATATGTACAACAGGCTAAAGCTCTTTTCATACATTCAAGTGAAAGAAAAAACATGCATAGAAAATGAATGGAGTACGGGGGCTCAGAACCAGAACCCAAGGAATGTATTAATAAGTCACTAATTTGGAGCTCCACATGCCTAATCTAGTAAATCATCGTTCCATGCTGATTATATATATTTCCATGCATTCATATGAGCTGCAATTTTCCTATTTTACAGTCTTTTACAGAAAATGGAGTATTATAAATCTATTCTTTAAATATACCCTTTTTTGTTGTTTGTTTGTTCTTCATTTCTTTTAGATTTTACTTCTAAATAAGTTATAGAGCAGACATATGGGCAAGAGAGTTACCATAACATAATACATACTAAAAAACAGTTTTCTGAATTTGCTAATTTCTTTTAAAAGGTAAGGCCAAGGGAAAAAAAAAAAAGTGTAATTCTCAATATTTAAAATCATAAATTTAGAAGATATGTGAATTGTATGATGAACAATAGAAATCAGAAACATAATCTGATTTGTGTTTAGCTTGAAATTTTCTGCTGCTGTTTCTGTCACAGGTCTATGGTCATAAAACCTCACCTGTTTCTTCCAGTTATTTCACTTAAAGGTATTGCTTTCACCCATTGTTATGTGTATGTGGCATTTCATAACTTTCAAGTGCTTGAGTCTGTAATTTTAATAATCTTTTAACACAGAGGTCCAGGTTCTTTTCATCAGTAGCAGTTCAGTTTATAAATGTAGGTATCCTTTATGGTGCTACTGCAATGCACAGTCTGTTCTGTTGGCTGCTGAAGAATATGATAAAAGGGTCCCTGGCATCATCACTGACAGCTCCTGAAAGATTTTATGACTGTATATTTGCTTGGGCATCTCTCTCTCTCGAATTCTACCCTGTAGTGCTGCTACCTTGAGCTGCTAACAAGGAAAGTAGCATTGCTTGAGAAGCTGAGACAGAAGTGTAAGTACAGCCTTTGGATCAAAGAGAAAGGAGAATTTATCAGTAATTCTTGCTCCTTTTGCAAAGCAGTTGTCTCATTCTCCAAGTCAGTAGCTTTCAAACTTGTGGCTTATGGAAAGATCAGTAAAACAAAAAGCAATCTCTCTTTTGGAGTCTGCATTTCCTCTTGGAACGTCTTGTGGGTCTCTAGCTCAAACGTTTTTGAAATTCAAACAAAAAATTATACATTTTCCCGCTGGGGAATAGCATTTGTTAAAACAGAATTAAGATTGAAAGCATACATTAATAATTAATAACTTAAAGAATATGTCATATATTGTAATTACAAAAAAGCTGCTATTGGAAAGTCCCAAATCTTAAAAGTGAAATTAATCTTAAATGCACAGTTGATAGTAAACCTGACAGGCAATAACACCAAGATGGTGAAAATTTCCTTTTTTTAAAATTCATTTAATCTACTCCATAGCTCTCTACACTGAATGTAAATTATTAATTAAAGACTTTATATGTCACCGTGTGTAAGAGTTATGGCATTTGCTTGCATTACTAGCACTAGTATAATAATTTTCTTTCTATTCTGTTTTTAGACGTGTTTTTTGCTTAGAAGTATAATAACTTGTGATGAAAACCTAGAAATAATGTGTAAAAATGATTGCTTTATTGATGAAGACTTTTGGTCTTTCTGTGTTTACAAGTATATAGTTATAAAAATTTAATAAGTAGTCATAAAAATATACAGTTGTAAAATCTTAATAAATGTAAATTATTAGGATTGTTCTCAAAGTCAGGAGCTCAATGAGTTATATATGTTGTCTTAGAACATTTTGACTAATATGCTTATTTTTGTCCGCAAGATGGTTATTGTGTCTCTCCATCTTTTATAACACTATATTACATATAAATCAAAAATAGAAAACTGGGAATCACAAATTTGTTTGGACAGACTAATGAAAGAAAAAAAAAAGAAGAAACAGAAAGAATTTTGAACTTGAAAGTTTAAATTAAGAAAGAGAAGCACTTCTAATAAGCATCATTTTCCTCTAAGTTACCTGTATTTAAGAAAATTATAACAACATTCAGAAATTTGTATAGGTGTCATTGTAGACAATTTAGCAAGATATTCTCTGGAATATATAAATGAAATCACACTCAAACCATTCATGGATACATATGAAAAAATATGAAAATACTTAACTCTCTTCATAATTCAGAGTTCTATTCTGGTTATTATTCCTCAGAATTAATAATCACAGCAATTAAAGATCAAAGAGCAAAAATTATCAGAAAAGTAAAGGAGAAATTTGAAGTGAAGTGGTAGAAAAGATTGTTCTATTTTATTCAGGTGGAACAGATATAAAGTGATAAACAGTGACATTGTGTATATTTTCACACATTACAGGATCACAAATGTCAGGCTACCATGATATAGAGGAACTAATTCTCTCAGAATATCAATTCAGGTCTGGGACATCTGTTGTAGTCTAAGTGAACAAAACATCTTTCTATATGATTAATATTACCATAACTATATAATAAGTTAATAAAAAGAAGTTAGATACTGTGCATATATATGGATATTTATATGTATCATACATGTATTTATTATATATACACACACACAGAGACACGCACATGCAGTTATATATTTCTTTATTATGGCTGTGTAAATTGAAAGTATATTGACAGATGACCAAGATATCCAAGAAAATACACTGTGTATGGTGAGCAAGTTAAGTAAGGATATATACATATGAGAATAGTCCATAGAACGTTTGCATTACTAAATTAAGCAGAAAGCTTCTGTGGAAAACAAAATTAGGTTTGTATCAGAATCACACTACTGAAAGATATCCAAGAATATTATAAGATCGTTCTATCCTCTATGGATATTGTAAGGATATATATAGGGTCCTTTTGGATACCTAAGGACACTGCTGAGAGTAAAATGCAGTCTTAACATTTTGTCACATAATGTGCTTTTCTCTAAAAAAATAAACTCAAAAATATGTTTCTATAGTCGGATATCCTGTGGATGAATAAAACCAACAGCATTTCATATTGAGAGTGAAGATGGGCCTGGATGAAAGAGTATATAATAATTCTTCATGAAACTACTCTTAGAAAACTCAGTAAATATTAGTAATTATTAGTGTTAGTAAAAACAGTAAATATTAGATTTTGGTAAATATTAAGCTGAAAAATCAAATCAAATATCAATCAAATCAATAGAAAAGGTTTACCTTTTTGGGCTAATGATGAGAAAAGGTGAACTTTGATAAAATACCAATGAATTATTTTATTATCATGGTAAGCGTTAAAGAGTAATACTAATAATCCTCTTTTCCTGAGTGCATTTATATATACACCTAACAAAAACAGATCAGAATGATTGGAAATCGAATGAACTTGTACAGGGCAACTTGTCCAAATCCGACATTCTAAATAAAGCAGTGTTTACAACCAAAAGTACAGTATATAAAACACAGCTGCGATCAAAAAAAATGCTGCAGATGAGGTGGATTGGCAGGAAAATTCCAGGGAGGGAAGAGTCTGCTCCAAGGAGTAGAAGAACCTAAGAAATATCAGAAATCTCATCACTCAAATAAGTAGATAAATTTTCTCAAAATCATTGAACCCACCTTTCCAACAGGATGAGACTAATAAGAGTATGACCTTTCAGCAGACATTCTGAAAAAAAAAGCACAAGAGCAGCAACAACAATAAAAACATCAAACAAATATTCATGACTTGTCAGTCAATATCAGTGATATCAATTATATAAATTTATTTTTAAATCAGAGCATATTTCCCAAGTGTACAGTACAGATAGTTTTCTTGAGATGCAAACATTTGACACTGCTGAATAAACATGTCCTTTTTTAAATGTACCTGGACGTCTTAACCTTTAGTTGTTTTTTGCTTAAGTGTGAATTAAAGTGAAGGGGTCAAACTTTCTCAGCAAAACACCATGGATTCTGACTACAGAAATGTTTTTCATTTCCATATACGATACTGTGACTCAGTATCATTTCTGGGATCCACTTCTGCTTTCAAAGAGAAAAATAGTGCCTAAAAATAAATATCTATATCAAATAATAACATAAATATCAGCAAGCAACTCTCTGTGTCCTATCCAATTTTAGTTTCAGTACATTTCTTAATCAACTTTATGTGGTCAGCTTTCAGCCAGCTAGATTAAGTACAGCCACACTTCATCACTGTCACTGTGTCTGACATACGTGGTGGATTTTTGACTCTTTGAAGCAAAATGCGGGGGTAGCCGTGGAAGCACAACCCATGTGTCCCACCCAGGCACTGGCAGCCTTATCCCAGGTTCTAAGAGTCATCCTCATTTCTTCTCTTCCTCCATTTGGATGAAGCCCTTGTCTCTCTCTTGCCTGTGCCGCAGGGAAAAAATAAGCAGGGGAGATGGGGAAGGGAAGGCAGCTCATTGCCCTCTTCCGTCCCACTCCACCAATTCCAGGATATTTTTGTGTCTGCAGCTGTGTTGCTGTACTTGTGCTCTCTTGTGCCGGAGCTTGAGAGAGGCACATCTCATGGGACTTGTGAAGTTGGCTGTTTGGAATTAGCAGGACTGTCAGAAAAAAATGCGATGCCCAATTTGGTAGAGCACTGAGCTGCAGTGACTTGGTTTTGGAAAGAAAAATGTAAACAAAATGTCACATCTCTAGCTTTTTGTAGAAGTTCTGACACTAGACCTCAGTGTTCAACTTATTCCTTCATACAAATCTATCCTTCCACTAAAACATTAAGGTCATACTCTATTAAACTTTCTTCGCTAGAGAAGATTTTGTTCATTCAGAAAGTTCATGCTATTTTTCAACAACTATGTCAATTAAGATTTGTGTAACATTACTTTCAGCAGTACCAAAACCACTTTGGAAAATTATGTAATGGTGTTCTCTGACTTCGATGTCAGGAAGAATAGACCATTTTAGGTCAAGGCTTCTCAGTCTGTTATCCTAGATATTGCCATTAAATTAAATGCAAACTATATCCCTGTAATTGAAGAATAAAATTTATTAAGATGGAAAAAAAGCAATGCTTGTATAAAAAATGGGTATTTAAAGCCTCATCAGCATATGCAGGTATTCATATGAGCACAGATTACATGCTTATTAACATCCAGAGAGTGTGTGTCTGTCCTTATTATACATACTCACGCTAAATTAAGGAACTACATGATTGGTTTCTTTCAATATGGACTTGTGTGCACTTGTCACAAAATCCCAGAATGGTTGAGTTGGAAGGGACCTCTAGGGATCATCTAGTCCAACCCCGCCTGCTCCAGCAGGGACACCCAGAGCACAGGGCACAGGGTGGCATCCAGGCAGGTTTGGAAGATCTCCAGAGGAGACTCCACAACCTCTCTGGGCAGCCTGTGCCAGGGCTCCCTCACAGGAAAGAAGTTCTTCCTCACATGGAGATGGAACTTCCTGTGTTTCAACTTGTACTCATTATCCCTTGTCCTGTCACTGGCTACCACCAAGAAGCATTTGCCCCATTCTCTTTTGTATTTGTACACATCACTAGGCTAAAATAGGTCCAGCTCACTTACCCTTTCTTTGTGCAGTAGACGCTCCAGTCCCTTAATTATCTTTGTTCTTCTACACTGGATCCTCTCTAGGAGATCCATGCCAGACTCCCTTCTTAAGTCTGTTTCTCTTGGGTTATTTATCATTTTTTAGCTTTTTGGTTAGATCATATGTAGTTCTTTCCCATAGTTATAAAGATTGTAAGCACTCAGTTAAATAAATAAATCTGAAAAAAAAAAAGTCCCCATAGTCCCCATACAGCCTAACCATGGAAATCATCATTTTAAAGATTTAGTATTCAATGAGTTAAGAAAAGACAGCAAATTGAGTGGAGTAAGAATTATACCACATAGATATCAACAAGAATACAAGCAGAGAGATTGCTCTCGTGTATATGTATATATATATTCATACACACACACACACACATATATATATATACACAAATGTGTGTACCATCTTACATATATTTCTATTCGTGGTAAATTAAACATGCATTATTCATGAGAAAATGAATATCATTCTAGAACTTAATTAGTGATTTGAGTGATTAGTGAGCTGATGCTACTGCTGCACATTTTACCACAAAGAACCCTTCTAACAGGAAAACAATGTCTGTAGAAGATAGGGGAAACTGTAACCACATTGAAACAATGGCTGTGTCAAAGGAATCCTTGCTTTTCTGTGTGGTAACACCCTTTGTCTTCTGCTGAACCTTCATTTCATGCTTGACCCATTTTTGACAGGATTTCACTTCATAGGATATTTAAAATGGCTACAACTCTGAAAGGCATTTTGACTGCAAAATCTGCTTCATATCTCACAATGGTGTAAAACTAAGGGACAATTTATACAAACAATATTAAGCCTAATGCATGTCGTTTATCTGCAAGATTTTTCCCCCACAGAATTTGGTGTCTTTCTTTTATTTGACAATCATTCAAGTTTGTCAGGGAGAAAAATAGGTTTGATGCAATAGCTAGAACTGCTTCTCTCATACATGTGTCAGCATCCTTGAAAAAACTAAAAAATGAAGATCTGTTCATTTCACCTGAGTGCTGACAAGATCTTAAAAATATCTGTTTGTGCTTTTGTCAAGGTCAATCTCCTGTTATTTTATAGAGAACGCTTAATTTAACATATGTTTCATGTCAAAGCTGTGTACATCTGAATGTACTGCAGTGCCTGCTCTGCACAAATGCTTTGCCAAGTGCAGACAACCTGTCAAACAAAGAGCAGCACAAAGGAAAAAGCAAGTCTTTAATTTTCTGTCTAGTTTTACCGCATCTGTACCTGTGTTTAGTTCAGTCAGCTTCTCTTTTAAGTTGTGTTTTAGAGAAAATTGATTCTATTCCAAGTTTCCTGATGAGAATGTTTTAAGATGAGATATCATTACATTAAGCTAGAATTTCTTTTTTTTTCTATTAAAAAAAGGAATAAGCACCAAATCTTTTCATTGTCTGTGTTCTATTTACAAATCTTTCAAATTGCATTATCCCTTCCTGAAAAAAACAAAAAAAAACTCCAAAAAATGTTGACTCTTGATCTTAATATACATTTCACATTACTATCTGCTTTATGTTAACAAACTTTACATCTTTATACATTTTTAACAGATTACCGCTAACTGAGCAACTAAGTGGGAAAAAGCCTTTAAACAGAGAAGGTACTATTGTATCTTATTTGTTAAATATTTTTAAATATCAGTAAGTGACTCAACAATGTAATCCTGTAATATATTTACTTTAATAAGAAAAACTGAAATTTCTATTTCTTATGAACTACACTGAGCAATGAGCCAAAGCTTTGCTGTACTTTTTGCAAATCGTAAAAATAGAACTCGTGCAAACATGAAGCAATTTCTCACTTTCCATAGTAATATTTCATTATATCAATGACAAACTTATAAGAGGCAGCCCCATCCCTATTTACACTTACAAGCAAACACAGACATTGTCATTATATATATATATATGTATGTATATTATTTTTAAACCATGCTTTCAGTCTCAGCTTTCCCAGCTGTATTGACAAGATTTTACTTCAAATGAATAACTAATCAATCAATGAGCCCTCCTTATGGCTGCCAGTCATGTGAAGTACATTGAAACATTAAGTCAAAAAATCAGCTGAATACATTGATGTAAACACTGAGACCAATAAATTCATCATCAAAAGGAAGAAACTCTGGAACTTCTTATCCAGAATGGAAATAAGATTGAGACTCTGTAGTAGCCTGCCAGCAAATCTGCCAAGCAAAGCCAAAATCCTGCACCTCCCTCCTGCGAGTAGAAAACACCTATTTCTGAGATTTCCAATGTGAACTTGAAGAGTCCTTAGCTTTTGATCATTGATGAGAAAATTATATTTTTAAAGGTAAAAATATGTTGCAGGGGTTTCTAAATTATTTTGATTTTCTCTCAAATTGTCAACGACCGAAACCAGAAAAGAGCTATCTATACAATATGCAATCACTTAAAATAAACATTTATGCTGTTATGTCTGTTCTAATCCATGGCAGATGCAGAATGAAATGCAAGACAAATACTGTCTATATTTGAATTTCAGATTTTTGAGTAATTATTGAACTTGCTAATGGAATTTGCTCCAACCTGCTTTAATGGACTCCTAAATTCCTTTGTAATATGCCAAATGAGGACTAATCTTCCCTGATGATAGCTATCCAGAAGAATATTTAGACTTACAAAATGAAAACAAATTTTCTTGTCTGCTACAGACAATAGAACAGGCCCTTTTGATGAACAATTACTTCCATCCTAAGATAAGAATTTCATTGCCCTTTGAACATATTTTTACTCTTCACTCCGATGTTTACACTTCTCTCCACTTGATTTCTTATTACACAGAAAGATTATCTGGAATTGTTTTGAACTTAATGAAATATGACTGTTCTATGATGTATTTAGAAAATGTATCATATGGCCAAAATCATGCTTATATTTTTGTGCTATTTATTTCAATTGTACTGAGCATAGTTACATTCCAAATCATATTGATTTGGAGGAGCAGCTTAAGTGATGGTTTTGAGGTATTTAGTTCTATAGCAAGCACATTCTTGAAATTTTTGCACCACAAATCATTGCAATGTCAAGAATATTCAGTGGAGAGCGTGTTTAGTAGGTCTTCTTCCATATCTTTAGCTAAAGAGTTTTCAAAAGCTAATTGCTTATGGACAGGTGTTATGGGTGAAAGTGGAACAGCCCGTAAGGCAAGTAGCCCTGCAGCGGCAGGGTGGACTAGCTGATGTAATGTTCAACAGCTGAAAAATTACCCTCTTACAGAGTAAGAATAAATTTCATAAACATAAATATTTCTAACTTGTTGATGACATTAGTGACTTCAAATGAATATTTCTGAAGCAACTCCTCTCCCCACTGGTCTATGTATCAGAAACATTTCCAAGGATGTGGATGGATATATGTGTGCTTATGCATGTATGGGTTTACCTCAGATTAATTTTACAAGATAAGTCATCATCTTTTTTTGTGAGTCTTGCTAGCACTCCTTAGATCACAAATAATGGATGCCATGACTTCTTATTGGGTTATATCTGTCTACATATAAAATAAAACTTTTATACTAACTCATAGCAAGACACTAAAGAAATTAAATGCTTTTCCTGACAAACTTTTATGATGCTACAAAAGCAATGACAGTACTGATGGCCATTTATTTTAATTCTATATGATTAAGAAATCCTAGAAATTTTGACAAAAAAGAAAACCGTAACTACCAGCTTTTGAGAAAGTTGTTACTTCATTTTAATGCCATTTGAGTCCTCTGCATGATGGGATTGCCTTACTATGCCTGCAGGAACAGCTGAAGGGACTACTCCAACACAGCTGGTGTGAATACTGATGAAAATTATAAAAGCTCTTTCTTTAAGTATCCGAAGTAATTTACATGAAAGTTCAATATTCATTGAAATTTTTAGGTAAGATTTGGTTTTAATTAACACTGCTGAAATAGTCAGGACCTTATTAATATGTCAGGGGAATCTTATCTGGAAGAGCACCACAGCTGTCTAGAAGTCTATGAACAGATAAAACCTTACTCTATTTAACCAGTTCCATCCTTTTTTTTCTTGAGAATAACCCAACAGGAATGCCATAATTGACAGAGTAATATGGAGCCTCATTACTGGCATAATCTCATTAATACTCTCTTGCCTCTGAAACAACATAGTTCTTCCTTTTTTTCTGTACAGGTACACCAAAGTTCTACATTATACAGTGAATATGCAAATATGTATGTTAAGAGTTATACAATTTAAGAGATTACATTAATAATTTTGTGTTATATATGTTCAGCAAAAACAAGGAAATCTTGCATGAAGGAGAAATCATTCAATACATTGAGAGATCAGGAACAAATTTCTTTTTGTTTGTGACCAAATATGCAGAAACATAGTACTCTTCTCAGAGTTGCTAGATAGAGTCTGGATAAGTTAACAGTAGACATACTAGGAAATAAAGGAAGTGTGTAGTTTTACAGTGCCAATGGGAAGTGGGACCTGTTGAAATTACCTGATGAAATTACCTTTTTACTGCCTCGGCTTTTCCCCATGGAAAAGACTTACTTATTGAGGGGAATCTTAGTGTGTTGAAGCTAGTTGGTCCCCAGAGTCAGATTTTATGGTCCTTTTACAAAATGGTCCCATTATATGGCCTTCTTACTGTACTCAAATGAAAAATGTCTGTTACATTAATAAAATTATAGTCTATTGTGTAAAATCCATCCCCTTGTACATCATCAATAGCAAGCTCAGCTCATTGCAGAAATGTCTAAGTGCTTATTCTAAATTAGATTATTGTATTTATAATTTAGGAGATGTTGAGGTAAAATAAATATGTTTATGGTCATTCATTAAATATATCTTTTCATCCCTGGAATAATCTTTTTGGTCACAGAGAATAATGTCATGTTTTGTTATATTATATATCAAGACCTACACCAGTTAATTTCCCACTGTAAGATATGTCCAAATAACACATTTATGAAGCCATATATTTGCTATTTTTAGGTATTTTCAAAAATAAAGTCACAAGTCTATTTACCAGTGGACTGTAAGTATAGGTGCCAGCAGGGACATAATTCATTGTCAAAGACACACATATGAGGCACACTAAAAAGATCACACATGTAGTTCCGCCTTGTGTACTAATATGGGTATATAATATTGAGGTGAAAATAAACTTTATTTTAATAAAAAGTTTAATTTAAACCTTAAAGTCAGCATGTATGGAGGCTAAATTTATCCTCAGTAGTACAATGAATTACAAATTGTATCTCTTACTGTGTTATTAGGCTATAGCTCTCTAGGACAGCTTCTATCAATATGGCTAAGTATTCTGCCCCCCAAAGGTTTGGTTTCTTATATACTGCCCAGTAACCTGAGTTATTCCCCCAAAGCCTGCCCAAACATTGCCAGAAGACTGGCAGGTGGACACTCATAACTTACTTAATTTGATTTACTTAATTGCCTTAATTTACTCGTGTGAATCTGTAACAGGATCCATTTTTCCAAAACTTTGCACACAAAGTCACACTGATATGAGTAAAATCACTTTGAGAATCGTACAGTTACTTCTTGTGTGACATTCTTTTTAAATCAATGCTACCTAAACCAAAAGGGAAGACTCCCATTGCTTTATTTTGACTACCTAGCTTAGGGGACCTTATTATGTGCTTAGAATTAGACAATATAACTTCTTAGAAGTGTCTCTGCGGGGGACTGCATTGATTTAAAATGAAAGCAAACCAACACAATGACCTTGTGCAAAAGTCACCACACACTCTTAAATCCATATTCAAAAGACCCCTTATCTGTTTTGTACTGAGTACTCACCAGTTTACCTGCACAAAATAAAATGTTAGAATAGAGCAAGTTCGGTGATGATATCGAACTGGGTGGAGTGATCAAAACTCCAGGGGGCTGCGCTACCATTCAGCGGGACCTGGAGAGGATGGTGAGTTGGACAGAGAGGAGCCTCATGAGGTTCAACAAGGGCAAGTGCAGGGTCCTACACCTGGGCGGGAATAACCCTGGGCACCAGTACAGATTAGGGGCTGACCTACTGGAAAGCAGCTCCGTGGAGAGGGATTTGGGAGTGCTGGCTGACAACGAGTTAACCATGAGGCAGCAATGTGCCCTCGTGGCCAAGAAGGCCAATGGGATCCTGGCCTGCATCAGGAGGAGCGTTGCCAGCAGGTCGATGGAGGGGATCCTGCCTGTCTACTTGGTCTTGGTGAGGTCGAACCTGGAGTATTGGGTGCAGTTCTGGGCTCCACAGTACAAGAGGGATGGGTTGCTGCTAGAGAGGGTTCAGCGACGAGCAACAAAGATATTTAAGAGACTGGAGCATCTACCGTATGACGAAAGGCAAAGGGAGCTGGGCCTGTTTAGCTTAGAGAAGTGGAGACTGAGCAAGGATCTGATCAATATATATAAATACCTGAGGGGTGAAGGTAGGGAGGAGAGGGCCAAACTCTTCTCAGTGGTGGCCAGTGATAGGACAAGGGATAATGGGTACAAGCTGAAACACAGGAAGCTCCATCTCCCTTTGAGGAAGAACTTTTTTCCTGTGAGGGAGCCCTGGAACAGGCTGCCCAGAGAGGTTGTGGAGTCTCCTCTGGAGATCTTCCAAACCCACCTGGATGCCACCCTGTGCCCCGTGCTCTAGGGGTCCCTGCTGGAGCCGGGGGTTAGACTAGATGATCTCTAGAGGTACCTTCCAACCTCAGTCATTCTGTGATCCTGTTATTCTGTGAACAGTAATCAGAATACGGCTTTCTGCTGCTACTACTCATTCAGATATGTGGTACCAGCTGTAGTAGAAAAAATACTCCTTTCCTCCCCCACACATCCTGATATTTTTTATTTTCATTTTCTTTTCTGAGTGTGTTTTGAATGAAATTATATCTCTTGAATTCCCTCAGGTTGGAAGTCATTTTTTTCTCTCTTAAGACATATATTTCCTGAATAAAAACCACACAAGGTGTGTCCCTGCATCAACTGACCACTGTGACTAGGCACGACTATAGCAATGGCTAGTAAGCCTGGGAATTTAAAATACAAAACCAATGTGGACATCACCATAATTTTCTGGGAATGTATGCAGAAAGTTACCTTCTTGTATCCAAAATCTATTGCTTTAATCAAAATTTCCTCTCTCATATGTCAAGAAAACAACTTTTCTTGAATTTCTTACTTAGCTGCAGTAATAATAGGTTAAACAAGCATTGATTTTCTTTCTGTAATGATAAATCATTGTATACACTTCAGGTTTGGCAATGATTTTTCTTAAGTCTCCTTCAGTTCTGTTGTTT
Source organism: Eudromia elegans (assembly GCA_003342815.1). Taxonomy (NCBI): domain Eukaryota; kingdom Metazoa; phylum Chordata; class Aves; order Tinamiformes; family Tinamidae; genus Eudromia; species Eudromia elegans. The sequence goes on from PTEX01000012.1 coordinate 6,781,749, forward strand.
TAAAAAATATATTTCCTTTAAGGGTTACATGGAACTTACCCTAAATATCCCAAATGATTTACTGAATAATACAAAGATGTACTGAAAAAAAATTTTTCTTTATGTGCTTCTTCCTTCAACAACAACAATAACAAATATTGTACTTCCACAGATGTTAAGCAGCATGAAGAAATCATGGTAAGTAGTTTATTAGACAAAAGTATGAATTGAAGCAAACTGTCTTTCTTCCAGAAGAAATTATTTTCAAAATATTCCATGAATCTCTCTCTCTCTCATATATAGGTAGAAACACTCTTGTGATCCCAGGTGCAGAGAAAGCTTTTGGAGCAACAACTGGCAAGATTTGAGGTACTTTTTGAAAAGCACTGCAATATATAAGGCTCAAGGACAAAACTCCTTATTTTGTAAGAGTTTCAAGGTGTACCTGCCCGCTCCTCCCTTCCCTCCTTCCCTCCCTCCTTCCTCCCTCCCTTTTAGGATGTTGCTCCCGCAGAGATTCCATCACGACTGTTTGGGGGGCTGGGGTCTCAGCCAACTCAGGTTAACTTTCAGATGGGAACCAGATGAACTGACAGTAACTGCTTATAAAAAAACAATTCTTCATTTCTGTATTATATTTTGGCTTTGGGAAAGGGTTCCTCAGCGACACTTTCTGTAATTTCTTGTCAAAGTTTGATTTTGATGGTTAAATTGAAATTGTGATCTGATATTACAGGGTTAGTCTTTGTTTCCCAGAAAACTACTTTCCTTACTAAAGAAAATTAAGAATCAATTCTTCAGCATCCATATACTTCCTGTGTTAATTCCACTTTGATACTGGTTTGGAAGCTACTTCTTTCATAGTGATACTCTAATTATTGCTAAATAGTCCAACTGGAATGAATTATATGTTTCACTTCATGTAAATCTATTCTGTAGTCATCTTAATATAATCATCACAATCTCCCACAAGACTGTGCTTTGAGTGTTTTCTGAGTTTACGGGGTTTGTGAAATTGGACTGCTTTCAGAACTCTTAATCTGCATATTTACCTACATATTACTTTAATCCGTTGTGTAGTTCCAGAAGCTGTTCTTGAAATTCTGATTTCTGAGCTCTGAAAAATTTAAAGTCTCTCTTGTGTTGATTTCACCGACTAGAAAGATTCTGTCTTGTCTAAAGCTGCAGAATGTGCCAGAGCATAAGGAATAAAAAGATTACTTTTTATGAATGTATTTTTTTTATAATCTGGGAAAGTACTTTGTGCTGGTGTTTGAATGCATGTGGTTTCCTTCAGCTTCACTATTCAGTTTAACATATGACCTTCAGTACTTTACTATTATATATCAGTATATAATGTACATACAAACTCCTATACCTGTCTGCAATATGCGTTATATACCCAATGATATTTATTTGGGTTAAAAAAAAAAACGTACATAAGACCTTCAGAGACATTATTTTATCTTTCTATTTTTGTATTAAAATTACTTGTACAACATTGCTTTGTATTCATCCTTGTTCCTATCTCTCATCATTTCTACATAAATTCCTTTGGGGTTAGAATAACATTGCAGGCACCATTCAAAAGCCAACAAAGCAAGTTTCCACTTCACAAGATTCTTTCTTAATGGGCTGCAGCAGCAGTACAAGATAATACATAAATTATGAGAAGTCACTTTTGGGATTAGAACACAAAGTTTGCTAAACAACTCCATTATCTGGAACCAGCAATGTGTCTTTGTAATATTCAATTAATGCAGACTTCCTTTCTTTTTATTTCCTTTTTTTTCTGTCAGTATGATGGATAGCCACTACAGTTCAAAGTTTGATACACTCCTCCTTCAGTCCTGTATTTTGCCACATCCTTCACATCCTCACAATTCTTTTAAAGCATAGAAGCAATTAAAAATAGGAAAAAAAGTAAAAAAAAAAAAAAAAAGATATGGATAGTTGTTGAATTTCTGTGAACATCTTTGTAATCTATTGCTATTTCAGATGGGGTAGTCTATCACTATTTCAAAAATCTTTCATGTCTGTGGTGCTGTTTTTCCTTCCATGTTCTGTGCAGGGAACAATATATAAATCTTAGTGTCTCACTTGCACATGTTCACCATGTTCACTCAACAGCTCTACAACATGTCACTGTGTTTGCCTCTCCTGTAGAAAACACCTTACCTTACTCCACTGATTTTTCCATTAGTTACTTTTACTTAGTGAAACCCGGTAATATCTTTTGCTTCCATGCTTATAACTAAACAAACTTTAGTGGCCTTATTCCTTCTCCTGTGATGATAGGAAATCCTTCTGGCTCAGCAGTAGAAGTGTCTCTCATGTTGGTGGAGTTTACTGTGGTTGAAATTCATCTCTACCAGTAAGAGCACTTAATACTTATAAAAAAAAAAAAAAAAAAGACAAACTATATATATTAAGATTTGCCATCTTCTAATATATGCTTATTAAAATATGTCAGATGGCTAATACATGATGGTACATTTCTCTGTCACTGCAGAAATACTCTAGGGTGTCCTGCTTGGGCAGGAAACCTAGCTTTTTAGATTACTGAAGTTAATGTTGTTCTCTCTGACTTCCAAAGTCTACTTGGAAAGTCAACTAGCACAGTTGTGGCTATGTAAAGAGGCAGGGGAGATGAAACCCAGGCAGTCACTCTGCAGTGCTCAGAACCGGCTCAGGATTCAGGAATTCTTACCACATTGAGAACTAAAATGACATCAAATCAAATAGTATTTACTTTTCTACCAGTAGAATCAGTGGACTTCATGTAGACACTCGGTCTGTCAAAACAGATGCAACTATACAATACAGGCCTGCATGTTTGTGGCTTGTGGTTTGGTGTTACCTGATTTATTGGAACTGCAAATTGCATTTCAGACTGTTCTATTCTTGAACTAATTTTCATTTTACTAATTTTTTTTTCTGTGATTAAGTGGATGACATAGTAATTAGCAGTAATTTGCTGCTAACTGTTGCATCAGCTTCATTAACTCAACTGAAATTACTGCAATCTCTGTTTTTTAAACTGGACCTTCTCCTGCTAGCACAAAAGCAAGATTAGAGTTTCATTAACAGAGTTTATTACACACCAAAAGCAAAAGATAAAGTTTCCTTCCTTCTTTTTATAAATATGCAACCACAACAGGAATTATTTTAAAGTGATTAATATTGAATATCTATCATACATAAACGTAATGCCATGTCTAATTGGAAAACCATTGAAAAGGTGAATTGATCTTCATGTTCCGGTAAGGCCTGCAAGGAAAAATATATGAGGATTAAAGAAGATATTAAGACAAAATTATCCCTTGCATGTATTTCACTAGTTAGGGCTTCTACAATTAGGAAAGTTTCAGATGAAGATTACTAGGTCAATTTCTTGGAAAGCAGAATGTAAGTGGCAATGCACATGGTTAAGACAGGTATCAGAACAAATTATCTAGTGACCATGTGAAAGGAAGGAAACACTCAGCTCCTTATCTTAGCTATTCTCTACTGCTAATGTTCTCTCTTTGGAAGATAATATATTAACCCAGAGTTTATTTTTGTGTATACATTTTACTTTGGTTCTATTATTGTATTTCTCACTGTCTGACTTGGTATTTTTCAGAGAATTCTAATTATATCTCCAAATCCATATCTTTTTTTTTTCTCCCCTCAAACTCTTTCATCTCATTAACAATATAAAGTTTACATTGTACTAAATTTTGGTAGCTATTTGAAGCAACCAGTTCTGATTTTTTCAAAATTACACTGAAGCTGAATTTTTTGATCCTGCTGTCTCCAGTCAGCCAGTGTATATCAGCATATTTCCACTGACTTTGTTAAGTTATAGTAATTTTTGTCAGTTGACAGGAACAGCTACTATACACTGATAACTACTATTGATATGTAAGGCAATCATCAACTCCTAGTGGTTAAAAGATGGAGTTATCCCTGTGAAATACACCGCATTCTAAAACAGTATTAACATAAATAGTATTAAATAATTTTTTTAGCTATTCCTATTAAGCAAGGACAAATTTCTATTTGTCCTGCTAGCGAGGAAAAATGGATAACAATAACAGATAGTTTCATCTGTTTTAATGGTACAAATAACACTTTAATAAGTGCTTTATAAACATAATTAGATTTTGGGGGGAGGGATTTAATTAATGTATTTTGTCTATAAAATGTGCTCAGCATTATTGTCTAGCATACGTAGTAGTCTGAATTTTGCCTAATCTTCTTCAGTGTAATTCCATTGAAAATAGAAGCTTGAAATACATAGGATGAGATTCAGGCCTGAGAACATCAATTTCTGAGTTTCTTATTCTGACTTCTTCTCATACATAACTCAACACATTAAATATCACAAGTCAATTCTTGCATGAAGTTTGACTGGTTGACAACACACCTAACTTCAGCTGTTCATCTTTTTTTTACAAAAATATTAGTGGCTGTGTTATTTACACACAAGGGAAATAAATATTTGGCAAAACACAGATGGAAAAATAGTACTTAGTTTAAAAAACATAATGCAAAATGTCAGTACTGTGATGTTTTTGAACTTAAAACATTTTTTACCAAAACAAAATTGCTATTTAGCAAGCCTACCTGACACTCATAAAGATCTTCACAGTGCAGAACAACAGAAGCATATTCATCTTTTCGTTGTGTGAAGAATACTCTTAACAAGGTAAAAAAGCAGAGTTACAACTCCGGAAGGATAACCATAATAATTTATACACATTTCCTCTAGAAAATCATCTGCCAGATGGTTTCTGTAGCTACAGGTGTCAGATCTTGCCAGGTAGCAAGGCCTGGCGTGCCCATGCTCGTTTTCCCAGCCATGTCCTACCTCATTCCTCTCCCATCCAGGGTGAGTGTTCCAGGTCACTCCAGTCTCACTGGCTGCTCCCGCCAGCCATGCTTGACTTTGCTATGTCCACCCAAGCACCTCTGTGCTATCTGCTGGCTGTGCCTGGCAAATGTTAACTAGCTCGAATTCAGGTTTTAGCTGTCCATTAAGGAACAAATTCTTTAAAAAAATTGGATTTTCTCCCTTTTCTTGTTATTATATTACGAATCTTCAAACTGTGCCAAAGGGCTGTTTTTTAAAGGGTGATTGGTGCTGATTTAACAGTATTCTCCAACAGTTTAATTTACTAACAGACAGACAGATGCAAGTTAAATTGCAGTCTCAGAGCAGTTTTGTGTTGATTTAGTGTAAAATCATCCTTTGCAAATATGAAGTCATATTAAGGATGTGTAAATACTGGTTTTTGACCTTGTGAAGAATTTTAGCTTGAAAAACAGCATTTATTTGTGCAGGTTTTTCAGTAAGCAGACAGGGATACAAAGTATAGCACTTTTCTTACTATATTTTTTCTATGCACACCTATGGAATATGATTCACATCTATTCGCTTCTTACAATTAACAGATGTTGGATGACATCTACTCTGCATAAATTCAGTTTTACAACAAACTATACCTGCTCCTGGGACTTAGATTTGGTGCCTTCTTGAATATTCAAACCTATGTGTCAAACATCAATATAGGGGAGTGCCTCAAAAGCAGAAGAAATCGCAGAGAGCAACAGCTCACTGGTAATACTATGTTAAGACTGTGCAGATGTGTGTGTAGGACTTCATGTGTACCAGTTCTTCCTCATCTTTCATTTCCTTTTCTTCCTTTTTCACTTTCTCCTCAGTGGATTTCCCACTCTCAGGTAGAGGACTACAAGCTAAATTTTGGCCCAAATTTAGACTGACACATAAATTCTAAAAACAGTTGCAGATATGTTAACTAGCAGTAGTTAAAATACCACCTCGAAAATACAGAGCTCATATGTCACCTAGAATCAGAGTTATTTTAAGCAAAATCCATATTTAAAGTGGTATTGAGTTTTCCCGTGACAGGTAATGTATCACAGATTTTTTTAAAAACTGCACTAAAATTTGGTAGTTAGATCCTGAGCAATTGTATTTTAATAATGAACACATATTCTGACTAGCTATGGCAGATTTCTTGGGAAAAGAATCAAGATTTTCCTTTCTTTTTATTATTTTAATTGGGGTGTTCTAAAACCAGCTACATAAAAATAATTGAGCTTGCTGTATTTTCAGAAAAAAAAAAGTGGCTGATGGAATAAAACACAATAAACAAAAGTCTTCTACTGCATTTTTCAGTCTAAAAATTCTCACTGTGCACATTTAGTATTGACAGCATATTTTTAACTATGCCATTTGGGATTGTTAGCAAAGATACGAAGGGTGTGTATGACCAAAGACAAATGTTTTCTCTTTTGATTGTAAAATAAATAGATCTGTCTTTCTTTTGTGTCTCTTTTCGAATAATTAAAATGGTAGGAGGCATTTATCTGTCTCTAATGGTCATGGTTATTTGCATTATTGCTAATTAACAGCATTAAGTATCTGAGCAGCGGAATTGCTCCTCCAGCACAGAGTAAACAGAACTCTAAAACATATCAAATCCAGGAACTGAATACATCCAAGAAGAATGAAAATAACAAGTGTATTCTACTGGTTTTCTGTTATGAAAAGTCCTTCTGTGAAACCTTTTTTTTGAGTGCTAGAAATGGATGCAAATCTGCAGAAATATGCTCTAGTGTAATGGTCATGGTTTTTGGTTAGTATGCTGCATTAATAGAAAGAAAGAGTTTGAGTTGTCCTCAGAGAGATGAAACTTGCTGCTATAATCACAAGTGGATTAGAGCTGCAACTACCAAAATGAGTTTCCTGAGAGTAAATCAGATGTTAAAGTGCAAGGCACCAGCTGAGACTTGGGCTCATCAACAGAAAACAGAAGGAGCTATACCCATTAGCAATGGATTGCATTCATAAAAATAAGCATTTTGCAGCTATAATAAAGAGAAAAAAAAATGGGAAGAATATCATATGCTGTAGAAAGCCAAACAATTAAATAGAATATAGCTCATTATTGAAAGCCAATTTTCATTTTAGCTTCACTCTAGAATCTAAAGAACTAAAACTAAATATTGATCTTCATCCTCAAATGAACTTATATTTTTATAAATGTAAATTTTCAAAATTGTAAGCTTCATTGAAGTTGAAGCTCTTTCCATTTCCCTAAACTTATATAGGCATAAATGTACTTTAGATCTGTACCAAAATATAAAAAATCAAATCTTGTAAGAAAAGTAGTACTCTCCTTCCTTCAAGGTATTTCCTTCCTTTTGATACTGTTTACAAAAGGATTCTAGGCAAGATTTCCTTTAATTATGGCCCTTTCATTGTTAAATGTAAGGAACATTATCTCAAAAACAGTGATAAAATACAGCTGTGACAGATTAGGGATATCAAAAAGTTAATTTTAAAAGATCTAGCACAACTGATATTAAAACAATTTTTTTTTTTTTGTGACATTTCACTCAGAACATTGTTTTCAAAGTTACTTGGGAATTCTGGGACATGTTTTGGCCTAGAGCCACATACAAAAATTGAATACTAGTTAAAACATCTCTGGGGATTTTTTCTTTTTTTTTTTCCTTTCTGTAAAATGTTTTATTATCTGTACCTCAAGATGCCAAGCTAGGTTTCTTTACCTAGTGTTATCAGAGCTACATACATTAAGTGGCTCATCAGCTTCCCCTTTCGAAGTTATCAGTACTATTTTTAAGAGTCAAGAGTAAGATCTAGCTAATTCACAAAGCATGAAAGGTTTTAAATCAGATGTTAGATGCACTTATTAGAACAGCCATCCGCTTCCTGCAAATGTTACTTAGCAGCAATATAACCAACGCTTGGTCTACTAAGAACATGTTGATTTTTGATTTCTGCAATGATACATTCTAGATAAGGCATCAGTGATGAGAACTTTCATTTCTAAGCAATTCATATTTGTCTGTGAGAACCAGTTCCCCACACAGATCGTAGCCTGGACGGTATCTATTGCTCAGCAGGAACATTTCTTGTCCCTCATAAAATGCTGTTTACCTGCACACATGTATTTCTGTGGCTTTCCCGGGGAAGACGATGTCTAATGCTTAGCAATATGTAGTAAAGAATATGCTACAGCTATCTTCACATTTTTCCTTCTTTCTGGGGTTGAATTTGTCTGCTTCTGGGAAATACTTCCAATGTCTTCTCAATCACTGTTATACTCACAATAAATGTTTGAAAATACCTCTTGTCAAATAGGAAACTGGCATTTTATATAGGATCCTGACTAATGTGAATAGAAATGGAGACGATACTGAATGTAAATTCTCTATTACTTGCAAGCACAGAATTTGACAGAAACAAACCTATAGTAGATTTCTTCACAGTTCTAGTCCTACTAAATGCAAGATTCTAACAGCTAGGCAGGACATATTTAGTACCTTGCAATTGCCAGCAGTTTGAAAAATATAGCATCTAACACTTTTTTTTTTTTAATCAATGTAATTAAAGTAATTTGCCTCTTGATCTTGTTTTTACATATTGAGCAGCCCTGAGCACAGCTATGTTTGTAAAAGGGAACCCTTTCATTTTCACATGAATCCCAGTCGATATTATGTTCTCTGCATGCCTAATACAGGATTACTCTTCACAATTCAGATCTGCTCACCTGTGTACCAGCTGTGTAACTCTAGTGTCCTCAGGACTGGTGTACACCTCTCTGTGGTACATACACTCTTATGAGAATAAAGAGAAACCTGATTTCAGTGTGCCTGCTAGTAGGAGGTTTGTTTTCCTGCTTCAAAGAAGCACCTCTTCATATACTTACAATTCATTACAGTCACAAAAATGATCATTAGCATGGGTTAGGAATCTTCACAAAGCATTTCCTAATTTGGAGCTTTAAATCATCTGCAGAATTAATGAAGTGATTCAACCTGGTTGTTGTGAAATGGAAGGGCTACTTGTTTTTACTGCAATACCTACTCTGAGAGTTAGTACACTAAGGAAACATCACACGCATTCTTTTCTAGCCCATCCATCTTCTCTACGATATTAAAGGAAGACAGAATTTATTAGCTAGAATATTCTTAGGTAGAAACATATTTTGCATTATCATTTTAACACCATAATACCTCAGAAAGTAGGGAGTAATGAAAAATAACTGCTAACACTTGGTGCACTAAATCAGAAAATATTTATTTATTTCACAAATATTGTGTATATTTAGGTAACATCAAACTCAGTGCTACTTGTCCTTGGCACAGTCATTTTACACATAGTTTTAAGGAAAAATTAAAAGTCCAGAACCAACTATATTAAAGACTAAAGTTTAATCTGTTAATTAGCAAAATAGTTGTGTTCCCCCAGAATATGTCCAGAATATGTCATGATGTCCAGATGACAACAGCTAATGAAACATCCTTGATGGAGAGGATTGAGTCAATGAAAGAAGATCAAAACCAGAATGATCTCAGGGATAATTTACACCACAGAATGCTAAAAATATGGCTTATGAGATCTACGGAGCCTGGAGTTTAATTGGAAAGCAGAAGATATTTAAGACGAAGATTAAAAATGAAATTACAATCATTGACTTAATACCTTGTAGTCTGATTTCAGATGTGTTAAAGACATTAGAACAAATTATGAAAGGAAGAATTCCTAACTAGAGAAAAAATAGATCAACATCTTGTAGAGCATGAATAGAAGTAGGTTATGATAAATTAATCTCTGTTCTTACTTCAAGATAGCTATTTTTTAAGCAAAATAAATGCAATAAATCTGTCTGAATGATAGAATAGAGAATCTCGTTATTGTTTTAATGGTAGGAAATAAGACATAGTGTAATGTAAAATCATAAAATGGTTAAGAAATTATTAGGATGAATGCAAGCAGATCTAAGAGAATTTTCTAGTTAAGTTGAAGTTCTCTTGAGTGTCAAGTCCAGTTTCTGTGACTTAAGTAGAGGAGAAACTTCCAGATGGAAAGAGGTAAACCTAAAGCCCAGTATTTTTCAGAAAGCATGGCAAAATCTTTTTTCAAGAAAGCCTTTCAATGACATCAAAGCAAATATTTGCAAAACAAACGTCTCATACATAGTATCTGCTAAATCAGGCAAAGAAAGACATAAGAAGTTACTGAATCAATCAAAATAATTATCTAATCCAGATCCAAGAAGAATATTTATATCTGGAAAAAAAGAGACAAGCTCAAGTGTAAATATGGGCCAAAAACTAATGTATAATGCAAAATAATTTGCAGAGAGATGCAAAATAATTTGGGAAAAGTAGGTAGAGTCTGGCAATATCAAATGTAAAAATACATTGTAAAAAATTCATTGATAGCTATTATTATAAATCTAAGCAATAGAATTCATTCATTCATTTCTGAAGGTACAAAACAGTCCAGTCCCTCTCCAGAATGATTTGTAGATAATATCTTCCTACATTGTGCACTATAGTTATAGGCAGACTGAAATATAGCCAGGTAGAGTTAAGGAAAATGAAATCCAAAATCATGCTGATTTACCTTTACTACTTCTACAAATCTCTTTCAGGGCTGCATTAAACTTCAGACTATCTATTGCATAGGAGCATGCTGGACACAAGCATCTTTACTCCACATTTTCTTTCCCACATTGTGATAGAAGAAGCAGATTTCTGTGTATAAGTATTGGCTTTGAACTAACCACACATAAGTAATATCTAAGCAAAGTCTTTCTGTCAATGGTTCAGTCTTGTCACTAGGCATGTTGTTAGAGTACCAGAACAGGACCTCATCACCTTGCATGAAAAACAGACATAAAAACTCAACCAATCAGCCTACTCTGAAGGTTAAACAAAGCTGCATCACCTTCAGGAAGCATCTGAAAAGACTTCTGTCTCCAGCACACATTGTTTCTTTACAAATTACTAGAATTTGCCTTTCCTTTGAGGCAAGATCTGACACAGATATCATGTCATAGAGTGGCATCAGCACTTCTATCCCACCCTGGGTAGGTAGCATTTTAAAGCAGGATAAATTATGAAGTAAAAGTGTACAGAGTTGTCCTGAACAAGTTTTAGAGCAAAGAAAATTAGCAAAATGAAACTGATGAATTGATCTATTTGATCTATTTGATTTACCTGGAATCTCTTTATTTTCTTGAATAAAAATTTTGTGTTAAAACCATAATAATCAAGAATTTTGTACTAAAATTTCTGAGATGTCAGAACCAGAGCAAACTAAAATTCTAAAGTAGTATGATCTGCTGCCTGTAATGACTTCATAATACAGGTTGTGAAGGACTGCAAGCAAAAGAAGTAAGTTGTTATAACTGTGATCTGATTATCCATCACCAGAAAGAGTCAACAACAATGGAAAACCAAGCAAAACTGTCCCTTTGAGAATCGCATATATAATATAACATAAAATAGAATATATAGAATAGAAATATATAGAATTATGTATATTTATTATATAAACAGAATATAAATATAGAATAATATTCGGATTAGATGATCATCCAGCAGTTGACAAGGCTATTCACCCCGAGAAGATTGCAAAATGAGCCTTCAGCTGTTTAAGGAATACTCTGCATATAACTTTATGGAGAAGCTATTATATTTCATTGCACCATATGGCAGTAAGGCAAAGGATAAGATATGGAAATCCAGTCAGGCAGAGGGAAAAATTAAAGAAGGAATAGTAAGCGCATGGTGTCATCGTGAATACCTCTATGTTAAGAAACATTTTGAATGCTTGCTATCCATGCTGATACAAAGCCAGGTTAGCACAGTTCTTAAATTTGATGGATTTTTTGCATATCTGTCAAGTCCCATTTTCCTGTGGCAGCCAGCTCTGGTTTTTCATTATCACTGCTCTCGAGATGCTGATATGAAGTTGCTGGACTAGGATTTTTCATCTTCCTCTTCTCCTGTCTTTTCTCTCCCTTCTCTCCCCTCCTCCCTCCAGCATCAGCAACTGCCTTTCATCCACCAGCCTTGTACTCGGTTCTACAAGGATATGTTGGAAATGTCCTTTCCAACAAGTATGCTTTTACGATTGTCACCTACATGTGAAAATGGCATGTTACACTTTAGAGGATTTCAGCTTTTAAAATTAAATAGTTAGACATTTGCCAAGTCTTTCTTGCTCAACAAAACTAATTTTTAGTATTCAAAATTACACTTGCAAATATTGAGGCCTTCATCACACATGTGAGTAGTGAATCCACAGCCTAAATCTTGATTACCAGTGAATAGAAATTTTGTTCATGAAAACAACAACATTTTCATTCATAATATTAAGAATATTTACAAACTGTATACAAAATACATTTGGGTCAATTTCTTCCAGATATGCGTACTGAACTGCAACTTCCTACAGTGGAAGAACCGAGTTAGCAAATATGCCTAAGCAAGATCAAAGTTCCCTTTCTGTGAGGTAGAGTTCCTTGTTGATGGCATTGTAATTAATAAATGTATTATACATATTACAATCGTGCCCAAAACCCAAAAGTCAATCCTCAGCCAGCAAAGCTTCAATTCATGCTGAAGGATTTAATCATGCTCACTCATGTGAAAGACAGAAGATGACACAGTATATAAGCTGAGTGTCAGTGGTGCCAAAAGGCATATATTTTGTCAATTCTCAAGTTGCTCAAATTCCTTCAAATACAGATTTAATGGAAAAAAATAGAGAAATAAGAAGACTTGGGATGTAAAGAAAAGTTATACTGAGAAACAACAAGTTCAATAAATTGAACACAGAAAGTATTAGCATAAAGCAATCAGATGATCTGTATCATAACACATCCAGAAAATGGGGTACTGGATTTATTTTCACACTGAAAATTATGACCATGATTCATTCAAACATCTAAACATTTGAGCAGCCTTACAGAAATCATCTCATGATTAATAAGACCTGTCAAATGAAGCCTGTGCGAAGGCGCTTTGATGAATCAGATGGCATGTGTGATAAAATAAGGAAGATTGGGTAAAAGAAAGTAGGTAGGAAGCAGGGGAAGGGAAGGTGGAAATGAAGGGATGGATGGAGAGAGAGAAGAAAAGAGCTAAATAAGACACTGATCCTGCTGATAGGATCTTTTGAGTCTGTCTTCTTTAAGCAAGAGTGGAACTTCTACATGGGGCAAATCTTGCCTAGGGGTTTTTATTCATAATGTCTGTAGCGGCACAATCCAGATTTTCCCCTCATAAGATTTACAAGAACAAGATTTCAAAGGCTATTTTGACAGCCCAAACTATGTATTTTTTACGGTTTGGAGATTTGCCAGTTCCTAAGATGGAGCACTAAATTCAGGGATTACCTCACCAGTGCTGACAAGCAGCCAAAACAGTTGGTAGGAAGCCACTTTATGGTTGCAAAACATCTTTAAGATGAGGAAGGAGAGTAATTTTTAAATCTGGAACAAAACAAGTCCTTTTCTAATTTGGAAGTACTTATGCACCTGAATTTTGTTTTGGCCATGATGCCTGATTTGAAAGAAAATAGGGACTCCAAGTTTTTTCTTGGTTCTTCTTTTTTAAATGAAAACAAAAAGAATCCAGGATTTGTTAGTGATTTTTCTACGCTTTTGTTTTTGTTTTTGTTTTTTTTTCTGAGCATTTAAGGAGCTCTTTTTCAGTACCAGGAAATGTTACCAGGATGTACATAAACACAGCAGTCACACATAGGAAAAATCACTTTGGGTAATGCTAGCAATAACACATTAAGAGCAGGGAGTTTATCATGCTTCATACTCTGAAATAGGAACCTGGGATCCATGATAGCTTTCTGCTACCCTCTTTTCAGACTGATATGTCTTTACTTATTTTGGTATACGAAATGATTAGTTTATCAAAAGTCAACTGGTTTGTTCAACGCATGCAACCATCCTGCATCCTATGCCTATAAAATGTTTTGAACTTCTGATAGACACTTAATAAAGAATAAATAATCGCTCCATTGACCATGGGTAATTGGGGAATGGGAAGTAGTGAGAGAGCTGTGGCCCATGAGAATGCTTATTTGCTCTCAAATCTGTGACAGGATGCATTAGAGTGTGGAGGTAGCCTCCGAAGAGTGATTGCTCCTGGCTTCCCGAAGCTGGTGTGTCAGCTTTGCCTGGCTGGGTTGTGGCCAACCATCTGTCAACAGCACTTGCCTTGTTTAGCCTAGCAAAACAAAAGCTGAGAGGGAATACAGTTGCTCTCTATAAATTCTTTGGGGATAAACATGAGAGAGGGAAAAGAGCGCTTTAATCTAAAGGGCAATGCTGGCATAGAAACTAATATAAGGCAGCTATGGATAAATTGCAGTTAGTTAGAATTTAGAAGGTTTTTCAGCAAAATGCGGTTGCTAAGTAGCCTCCCTATAGGTGCAAGTGGTGTTAAACAGATCCAAGATGCTCTCAGATGGAATTTAATCCATTCATTAAAAGAATATTATGACAATATCATTTTCAAAATTGAAGTGCAATGCAGAGGCTTTCCTCTGGACCATTCCTCCAGTCACAATGCAAGCTCATCAAAAAGCTTGTGAAATAGTGTTATCTAATCTGCACCAAAAAACCTATTCATTCACTACCCATGACTGTTTCCACCCAGTGTCACACAACTCCTGACTTTGCAAAGTCATACAGATATTAGTTTTGTAACAGTGATAATTGTATCCTTTTCTGAACATATAGCTTTGAACTTTACATAATCTGTCTTAGCACAAGTTTTGGAAGCAGCTGAAGAAAACAAAAGTGACTATTTGCTTCCCAAGCATGAGATGTGTCAGGTAAGTGGGATTCCAGTTTTCCTTCCCCACTTAGCAATGTTGTCACGAGAAAATGAATGCTACACTTAATGCAGATTTTTTTGAGTCTTTAGAGGAGCTTCTGTGTCATATGAACAAGAAATATCTGCAGCATGATCCAATATAATGCCTACACGGCCTAGAGGGAAGATGTGCATTCCATTAATTTCTCTTTTTTTAGCGGTGTGAGAGTCCTCCTGCTGGATCTTTGGGTAAAGTTAGATTTCATAAAGACATAACACTATTCTTGAAGGAGGCAGCAGCATCCAGTTAAATTTTGGTGGAGATAGTACTGAGTGCAGAAAGATAACTCAGGCCAGCAAATCCCGGGCCAACTTAACTAACACTCCAGTGACACTGGCTCTTCAAAATCTAAGTTTCAGTTAATGATTCTCTTTATCTATCAAATCAAACATTTATTAGAAAAGTCTTCAAACATCCTCCTGCTTTTTATTTTTTCAGGTAACACAAAATATTTACACTTTTGACACCAATAAGATTCCAGATGGAACTGATAAAATAAAAACAATGACATAGAATTGGACTGAAGTACTTTCAGATATGAGTATCCAGCATGCTTTTGTGTCAGGATGCTTCCAATGTTTACTATTGATTTTCACCAATGAATCACAAAAATGTTGCAACTAAGCACTGTAGACTGCACGGACTCCAGAAGAGTTGGAAACTGGATTCATTGACCACTCCATACTTGAAAATAAGTAGTTTTGAATTTGTCTTTGAGTTCCAATTTGTATTTGGAAATCTTACAGAAATCAGTTTTTGTAGTTTTAATTAATAGAGACCTATCTATATTTAGTAAAGCTTAAAATATGAGTTAGAAAATGTGCTTAACGGGACTAATGGTGTTATGTGGAGACAGCTGAAAAGTTCTGACATTTTAAAGTGACTGATGAAAAGGTCAAAATAATCTTCAGAATTGTCATGTGAATCCTACTGTTAACTAGCTGCAGATCTCAGAAAAATGCCTTTGCTCTTTGCCTTTGCCCAGATTTTGCAAATGTCCGCTGTTAACGAATACTAATTTTTTTGCATGTTCAGTTGTAAAGGAATTTGAAAATTATTCTCCCTGAATAAAGTAAAGTAAAATGTCCTGTTTGGAAATACCATCTTTTAAAATAATCGAAATGCAGACGACAGGATGCTTAACTCTTACTAAAAATGTTACCCAATTACCAACATCACATACTTTACATAGCCCAAGACATATCAGAATAGCTAGAAAAAAAGTACTGTTGACAGATCTTCCTTCTTTAAAATGGACAATATTTTATATGGTCATCAAATAGTTAAGATAGTTGTCATTCTACGTTATGTTATATTTAACCCATATGTACAAGCCGCATACCCACAGGAAACTGGAAGGCAAAAATGCTGTTGCTCAGCAACAAGAAACTGGCAAAACCTCAAATACTCCACATTTTCAACAGAAAATGCCTCTCTGAGCTCGGCAATCAATAGTGCTTCATGCAAAGGAAATGCCCAGTTTATCATAGTTGCCATCTAACAACACCTCAAGTGTGTTTATGGCTGAGAGACATAAAAACATATCTGAATTCTAACAGTTTGAATAATGTATTGAAATTTTCTCCATATTTTGTGTCTGAAAGCCCATTATGAATGAATGAATTTGTTATTTGTAGGTATTCCGTGAATAATTTATGGCAACAAATGTCACTCCCTAGGTTATTGAGGAGAATGAGTCTATCTATTTGCTAGCTAGGCTGTGCATAGACCACTCAAATCTCTGCAAAAACAAAACCTAAATTATGTCTTCTTCTTCTCTGATCTAACATCCTCTTCCTCTATGGTTCTTCGTAATTTGCCTTGTTTTTGCACATATGCAATCTTAAGCCCTGGATTTTATTTCTTCTGCTACACCTGTCTTTTTTACTCCAATTGAGTTTTCCTTTAAGATCTCTCTCTGGCCTTCTGTAATTGCAGTTCTCCTATAGGGAAGCCCTAATATCAGTTGAGAAGCTGAATTGTCCATGATCCCACCCCAAATGCAGCAAGCTTCCAGGCAGAGAGCTTCCTACCCTGCGGACACAGGCACAGAGGCACAGCAGAGCCAAGATCATGGCTTCCAGTCCTGGAATATACGATGGAAATATGACTTGCGGCCAGGAACTGAAAATACCGTAGCATTGAAAACTTCATTAGCCAGGAGGGCTTCATGATTTTACAGAAGGACTTACACTCTGGAGCTACCTCTTTTCTTCATGAGACACTAACCGAATAATTTAGACATTAATTAAGAAATACAAAGTCAGATGAGACTAATCACCTCCAATATACTGATTTGCATAACAGTTCACAGGGATTAAATAATTTTTACATCATAGTGTACTTGAATAAGAACATTTATTTTGAAAAAAGAAAAAAAAAGAATTCAACATGTTAATTACTGATGAAACAGAATTGCAACTATTGGAAAAGATTTTAGAAACTTTCAGCTCTGAGGCTGAAATTTCAAGTCTTAGGATAAGAAATATTTTTTTCAGAGATCTTCCTGGAAAATTATAACAAGAGAGAATGAACTTTTATGAAATATTCAAATGGTTAAACACAGCTTCTTAATCTTTAATCTATTTATACTGAGATATGTTACCTATTTTTAGATGTATCTGTAGGTATTTAATTTAATTTAATCTAATTTAATTCCAGAATAGGGGGAAAGTTATATCACTGAAAGGACAAACATAAACTATCCATTACACTGAGATCTCTAGGCCATAAATATAAGCATTTAATATAGCCAATGTCAACCAAGAACAAATTAAAACAAATAAGAATAATAGAAGGTTGACCTTGTGGGGTTTATGTTTTAGCATTATGCAGTATGGCCCTAATAAATATATTATTGTTAGAAATACACCTTCCTCCCTCTGTCTCGGAAAACATAAGATTTCCAAGTCATTCAAATTTCAATCATTTAAGTATTAATATTAGTGATAGTATTATCCATTTAAAATAAATGTTATGCAGTTATAAATCAAGCACATTCCATAAATCTACAGGTAAAATACACTACAACATAGTATAACATTTGGTACCTTCACAAATTGTCTAGAAAGAGCACAAGCCAAATGCAGGATGCTACCCAAATTAGCTCTTCCTGTGCCTTCATACTTCCTAAAGTTAAACAAAAGTCTTTTTTCCTTGCTTTTACATTTCAAGTATTTATACAAAAGACTTTGGAAGCTTTTTGATTTCTTTCACTGGAGCAAAATTCCATCAATCTTGGAAAAATTAACTTCTGATTCTGTATTACCCAAAGAGACTAGGCCACAAAAAACAGCTATTAAAAAAACCTCTGAGGTTATTTTTATTTGCTTTGTGGAATGTGTGCTTTTATGGGCATTTTAAGTCATATTTTCTAGCTCTTATCTGTAGCTATAAGGACAAGATGCTTATTAAAGAAAACACACAGAAAAACTTTGCAGACGAAATTCTCACTTGACTATACAATTTTAGGATATTGTTCTTAAAGAAAGAACATTCCTTCAGAAAAGTGATGAACATAGCAAATTTGTGATTAAACCATAAGATATGGCATAGATACGACTTAAGGAAAGCACTCAAACCTGACCTTGAAGTAATCCTGCTTCAGGCTTTCAATGATAAAATGTTAAACAGTGATTTGAACGAGAGTGAACAAGCCAGAATAAATCCAAGCGAAGTTTAAAGAGAACTTTACAAGATAAAATACTGACTCCTTTGAAAGCAATGCACAACTCCTGTAGATAATTGATTTTAATTCTTCACTCACTATATTTTTCACTAATTTGGAAATCTGTCTTTTCTATCTTATTTTTCAGTTTTGTTCCTCTTATTTATCTGCTAATATTGCCACTCATTTTTTCATACAAAGCTCTATTCTTATAGACTACATGAGAACATCCTTTAATCAATGTTTAATTTTTACAGTTTATCCTTAAGATTAAAAATAAATATAATGTAATACATACAATACTTTTTTTATTGTAGTATTTTATCTTTCTTACCTATTTTACTTTTGTGATCTTTACTCATTTAGTACCCAAGCAACTCACAACGTATAACTGTTCCCAACAACCTTAGTTAAGTACAGCAGTAATATTACAATTTAACAGTGCAGAACTAAAGCAGATAAAAAAATAAGAACTAAATACAATACAGGATTTGAACACATTATGTTAGACAATATGTTCAAGAATACACCACCAAATTTCTGATGTCTGAAAATGAAAGACGGATCTTGAACTGAGTACCACATCTCCTTAAAGTTCTCTTTAAGGAGACACCTTAAACAGGCTTCTACAGAAAAGTTGGAATATATTTTCACCCAGCTGTCAAATGAGGTATAAAGTGGCATCTTCAGTGGTGGCTTTTGTGAACTTGAAATACCTTAGCTGGAAGAGGAGAATTAACCTGAAGTTTTAGCTACCATTCAGTGCTCTAAGCCCTAGCCTACTGTATAAAAAGGGGCAGCACTTGCCCGATATGTTGTAAAAGGGAGGGTCAATCATCACTGGATCCTCAGTAGAACTGACTCTATCAGTTTGCATTGTAGTGAAAACACGTACCAGATCAAAATTATCAAAGCAAATGGTTGAAAGAAGTGTCATCATTGACTTCAGAGAGAAAGTGCTTATCCACAGACTTCCATTCTCCACCTCTCCTTTCTGTTTTTGAACAGTAAATACATCTATTTAAGTAATAGTTCAAAGAATAACTGCAATAATAAAAACTGTAATAAACTGTAGATTTTGCTGGAAGCTGTGGTGAGTAATCTTAGCAGAGTTCAGTTTTTTGCTTTGTTTTGTTCTGTTTTTCATTGAAGAAAGCAGAACTGGTATGTCCAATAATCATATATTTGCCTACAAAGTTTCCTATGACCCACTAAGGTGAATATCCACTTTCTAAATAGGCAAAAATAGTAATAAATAATAAATAGGGTAATAAATAAAATAAATAGGAAAAAAAAGTAGCATTAGGAGTTTAGTTAAATGATTTGGATAAACATCTATATGTTTCACCTTAGAAACCTTAGAGAAGACACTGGACTTGATGATCACCAAAATAAAACAATCAAATTCAACTCTGGTTTTTGGTAAATACTATTAAGATTGTAACTACCAATTTGTTGGACCAATTTACAAAGTTTTTGTTTGTTTGTTTGTTTGTTTTTCTGGGACCATGCCAGGAGACAGCTCTTTCAAACAAAACAGATATTGGATGTTGTTAATTTGATTCCTATTGTGAGAGACATTGCATAGCTTTGTTTGAAAGAATTTTGAACACTAAACCTGAGGAAACAGCAGCTGAAGAATGTTTTAGTCCTAGAATAACTGTCAGTTAATCTTTAGAGAGAGATTAATTCCCTCTACAGGAAACATCCAGGGATTGGATGTTTCTGAACAGCAGTTCATCATCACTCAGATCAAATTCTAAAAATACTACTTTAGGTTTGGTTCATTGATCTTTGAGGGATTTGATCAATGTGGGATCAATTTGATCAAAGTATGATTACTTACTGATACTTACCAATCTCTACTGATACGAGTCCCTGTCAGTCCCTGCCCAATCAAAGGGATTAGTGCTTTAGTTATCAGATCAGTTCTGCTACCAGTCAGCACTGACACCTGTTCACAACACTCCCAACATGGACAGGCATCGCTTCCTATAGATTTCCATATTTATTGATGCAGATCTCTCTATATTTCTGGGATTCTACATGATATTGGAGCATCGGTATGATCCAATTGTGCATGTAAGCATGCAGTTATTCTCAGTAAAGTTCAATATTGTTCTGAACTATTTAAGAATAATTATCTGTGATAAGGAAGATTAACAATGTTGAGAGTTATAGGAAAACTATGGGAGGCATCATCAGCTTCTTTCATTCTATCTTCCCTAACTTTAGTTTCCATGGCAACAGAAGAGGAGGCAATTCCACAAATCCAGCAGCTCATTATTGGAGACAATTTGCCATTGTCTCTGGAGAAGTGAGACATCTTTTAAGTGTTTCCTAAGAACTTCATAATTCAGTGGATGAATTCTGGAGCAAAAAATAGTTAAAGTGAAGTCCCTGTTTGGAAGTAGGGTACATTTTGTGAATGCTTATGGAACTTTATATTGGTTCTTCCTCTACTCCCAACTCACTGGCTAATATTACTGCTTATAGTGCTTTTTGTAGATTTTTTAGATTTTTTGTCTCCCTCTTTTTTTTTTGACAAAATGTGACATAATTTGAACTCTCACTAAGAAAAAAAAAAATTGTAAAGTGAGGAAGAAAAAGCGGTAAATTTCCAGGCCTAAACCACCTAACCTCCAGAGGAGCTGTGAGCTTCCATAGGCAGTGATTCAAAGCACTTTCAAATGCAGTCATGTGTGAGCTGCTAAGACAGACCACACGAGCCTCAAGGAAAAACAAATTTCAAGAATTAAGCAAGGCCCCAAGTTCTGCTAAATATTCTTTGTTTTAAGAGCTGTCTCTTCTGTGCTGCATGTGAGAAATACACATAATGAAAAAGTTAGAAAAAATGCAGGCAATACAATAAAATTTCTTTGTCAATGACCTGGTTCTATCAGTGGAAAAATATCCCCTCTGGAAGGGTATTATTGGACTGAGAAGTATGGCATGTCTTCCACAGCATCGTCTAATTGAGCATTCTCACTGAAAGTAGTCAAGCCAAGAGAAAATAAACACCCAAGTAAACATTTGAATCATGAAATGTAAGCAGAAAATCTTGTAAGAAGACTCATTTTTTTCTTATAGTCACAACTTAAAATGCCATACAACAACATACATTTCAGGTTTTGATTCCAAACAACTTAATTTCATTTCATAGGTTTTGACACGTCACACTAGCAGTGATTTGAATAGCTCTTTATAGAAGCTTGTAACACTCTTCACAGTCTTCATATTTTGTTATATTACAATCCTCTTCATGCCATGAAAACAGTCTTAATTTTATAACTTCAAAAATGCTGAAAGTCTAACACCACTCCTTAGCAGAAATGTACTACTTGCATGTTGACTGCATTTCTCAGATTACACTAAAGCCAGAGGAGCCGCACAGAACCTCAGACCTTTTAGACCTGAGTTTATCCACACAGTTTTCCTCTTGATAAAAAAAAAGAAAAAGAGAGAGAGAGGAAAAAAAAGAAAAGACTAAAGTCAGATTCCCTGATCTTGGTAGTTTTAGATACATGCTAGGGAAGGGAAGGGAAGGGAAGGGAAGGGAAGGGAAGGGAAGGGAAGGGAAGGGGAGGGAAGGGGAGGGGAGGGGAGGGAAGGGGAGGGAAGGGGAGAAATTAAAGGTTCCCCAGAAGAAGGAATAGGAAATGAACTACCTACAGGAAATCTTGCCTACCATGCTAGGGCACCCTGAATTTATCGAAGGCTGCTTGCAAAGAAATCTGTATGGAAAGACTTGTATCTAAAGATGTGGAGCACCCTGTCCACAGTATCACTGGAAAAACATATGAAATTCATAACTGGGCACAAAACTTACCAATTTACCTAATACAATGTTGTGATAGTATTGTGGAAAACACCGATGACACTAGAGATTATAAATATAGTGGAAAATATTGATGACTTTAGAGATTATAAGTAATGAATACACCTTTGAACTTATACTTCATTTTACACAAGTCTGAACTTTCTCTGAAGTTTTCAGATTGCAGTTTGTTTGCTACACCCAGTTTTGTTAAAGTTGTATAGTTGCTTAATGCAAAAAAAGAACATTTATTTTCAGATAGTAAGTTATTTACATTACTTAGAAATAACACTTCTGCTTTCTTTCATGAAAACATGCCTTGGGATCGGCAAAGGAAATCTGGGATCATGACGCTTCTACTAATATTATACTACACCATTTCTGCAAATAACAGATACAAGAAGGTTTTATTAATCTGCCTCTGAAGCGAGCTGAAAGCTTCAAACCTGGCAGAATCAGTGGGCTCTGCTTTCACTCCAAGGTGCCCTGAGATGAATGAAAAGGATGAAAGCATCAAGTTCTACAAAATGCTTTTGTATGCCATTGTCACACCAGCCAGATTTGCCTTTCAAACACATGGCCCTGGATGTGGACAGCTGAGGGGAGGTATTTATTCCTTCACACCATAGGGAAGATGGCTTAAGCTTGTTACAAGATGTGTTCCCTGTGCACTGATGTTTGTGTTTCCAGGCAGAGCAATATGTGCCTAAGCAGCTATATCAAAAGAGGGAAGTAATGACAAAACAGTCATTCAACATGAATTGACTGAGTATTTTCCTTGGGGTCATAAAAATCCACATGTTCTCTGTCACAGAGACAGCAAGGTCTTGAGGCACTCTATTAGTGTTACCATCCTTACACACTAGCAGGAAAAAATAAAATATGTGCATTTGGAGTTCTAGTAAACTTGCTTTCAGGTTACAAAAACTTGAAAATTACTGACACATAAAATTAAGCACTATGCACCACAAGCTCTATCAGGTCTTCTGAACAGGTCTTTGAACTGTCAGATCAAGAAATAAAAGACTGGAATCAGGACAGAAAAGGTTAACAAACGGAACAGAGTGGGAAAAATTTGGCTCACTGGAAAAAAAGAAGTTGAAAATCCAATTATCTTCAATAGATCAAAATTTTACTCTCAGAAACAATTCAGTATAATTAAACTTACACCACTACTTCAACTCTGTCTATTCACCACATCTAATCATATTTTGTTTTTCAAATGCATCAGGATAATTTTAGTACTATTAGTACAAAGTACTCATGACAGAAATTTAATTTTCTTTTAGAGGAACAAGTTAAAAATATCTGATATTTTGTCATTAAAGCACATCTAGTGAATTTAAACATGGTGTGACAATATTTGTGTCACTTTATTCTCTGAGAGATGTCAGATTTGTTATTCTACATTAACGTACAATGTGATAATGAGATCCTAATTCTACAGCTCACTGCTAGCTAGTATTACTTTTATAGTATTTGAAATTTACCCCTAATAGATTTCACAATGATCTCTGCTAGTTTAGACTTCTCTCTCAATCCCTGTGGCTACAAAGGCAAAATGCTGGTGGATCCCACAGTGGTGGTTGAAGCCAGGGAGGCAAATTCACAGTACCAGCTTTCAGTCATTTTTTGCTAGGATCATGCTGCACACCAATAAATCACAAAGCGAGAATCAGAACAGCGATCGATTTCAAATGAGTTGTGCTCCATTATGTAGAGATTTCTTTTTATTCCATGCTGAAAAATGCAGAGGTCAAGAGAATAGTCAGCCTAGAAGGCAGTTGTTTGGTATTGAAAAGATATATTGCCTTATGGCTCTTTGGAGGAAGGAGTGCTGTAAAGCTCTGTGGAAGAGGATTTATGATGGAAAAAGCTTTTGGAATAAAAAATGTTGATGCTCCTTCTCTCTTGCCTTGGAGGCCAGTAAAGCTCAAAATTAAGAAGTATAATGCAGACATTGACATGGAAACACTGATGCATTCACTCCAAAAAATTGTCTATCTAGAAATATCAGGTAAGATTATTGGTTTCTTTTTATGTTTCCCTATAGTTAGTCTTTGCTTGGCAGTTTTTTTCTTCTAAGACAGGTGAAGGAAAGGTTTGGGTTCATTCTTCATGTCATGGACAGAGCGGAAAGGCAGCATCTCAGTGTTGCTTTTCTTCATGACTGACACAGCAATCTCAGGTTAGGACAAGCCCAGTCAAACCAGTCTTCAGGTTGGGAAACAATGCAGCCAGTAGTGTATGTGAACATTATCAGCATCGAGTACTGTAAAAAAAAAAATAACAGCAGTAACAGTTCTTAAAACATCTTAATTACAATATGGACCCAAAAAAAAAATCAGATAATGAAAAATATATGTTGTTTGCTGAATATGTGTCGTTTTCACATTTTAAATGATCTATATGCACAGAGTCATTTTATTCTCTCACTGTAGGTCAAAAGAAATATTGAGGACTTCCTTATAAAATGTGCTGCTCTGAAATTGATAATTTTAAACTAATTGTATTCATTTTGTAGAGGTGTACTGGCAAAAGAAAAAAAAAATATTGGGAATTCTTTATCAATCATTCTACTATTTAAAATGTTTCTATATAATGATCAGAATACAAATATATAACATCAGATTCAAATGCCCCAAGTATGGAGCAAAGGATGCATAAATGTGAATGACTGAACTATGTTCCCATAGGATATTTGGTGAATAGTGGTGAATAAATGATATATAACAGAAACTAGGATTACTATTTATTATTTGCCCCATTCTTTCCCACTGGCTCACTTTGTAACCTAATCTGTTGGATGTGGTTGAAGGCAGAAGGTCTACGCAGGGCAGAGCAGTGAAAGAGCCAATCCTGCTCCCACCTATTCCGGTCTACCCTTAGGGTTACCTGGTTTGGCGTATCTTCTAGGAAGGAATTTCCATAGGAGGACTGTGATGGCTGCTGAATGTGACACCCCAAGCATGGCACCATCTGGTTTGCTTGACATGGGTAGGCCCTCCATATCAGCACAAGTGTGCCCGCCTTCCACTCCCTATGAACTGCTGCTTTACTCTCTTGGATAAGACTCTAGCCCATGAACTGCGACAACAGATAATCACAGTTTTCCTCTGTGGGTGTCAAAAGCCTCTGGCTCCTACAACTCCGGTTCACGGGTCTATTAGGACTGTGTTTTCAAAAGCCATCTGAAATGAAACCTAACATTTAAAAGATTCTTTCCATTATATAAAATATTTCCTCTTGCACATGTATCATCTTTGTTAGAATAGAGCTATAGCTCTAGCAAAAAAAATCCCTTCAGTTATGTTTTTTGCCATAAATTTTCCCAGTTTTCCCATGATATAGAAGCAATTGTTGTATTTATCCATCAGATGATGTAAACAGGTTCTTGGTGAAGACTTCCCTTGAAAAGCATCCATTTTTTTCATGAGACTTGTTACCATGAGACTTCTTTGGATATGAAGTTCCTTTTATCTGAGGGAAAGAGGAAGGAAGGGAGGGAGAGAGGAAGGGAGGAAGGGAGAGAGGGAGGAAGGAAGGAAGGAAGGAAGGAAGGAAGGAAGGAAGGAAGGAAGGAAGGAAGGAAGGAAGGAAGGAAGGAAGGAAGGAAGGAAGGGTAAGAACAAATATTATCAGGTTATCAGGCCAGGGTCATTTGAACTAAACTATGCAAATTTATAACTGTGATCTAACTCATCATCTGTCAGGCTGAAATATAAGCTAAAATACTACAACACTACTGACTTGAATTAACTTCTTTTTGAATTGCTATATATAAATTTTAGAATAATCTTAGCCCAGTAGATACCAGTTTAAAAAAATTCTCAGTGATAACACCTGTCTTTACCTCTCTTTGATATTACACCTTAATTCTAAAGTGTGACGTAGTAAATTAAAATAAATACTAAAAATATGTACTTCAGAATTTTTAGATGCTACAATTGTAAAAGCCGTTGCTATGCTATTTTTATGTGGAGTATCAGTATATATTTTATGAGGCTCATTACTTTCAGCAATGTTAAATGAACAGAATTTATGCACATAAATTAGTACTTCTAAATTTTCATTTTTATTACACATATATATCACACAGTTGTATAGATTAATGAAAGATTTCCTTTTTATGTTCAAGAGGGAGAAAGAAATGAAGGCTGGTGGAAATGAATATCAACAAGAAATTGTAGAAAATCAATAGGGCAAATTAAAGGATAAAAAGGAAGGTCTATAGCTGTCAGTAAGGAAAATAAGACTACTTTAAAGTCTATCTAGAATGAGAAGGTTCCTATCCATGTAGTTTCATGAATACAGTAAAAAGAAAAAAGCATGAGAGGCCCAGATCCCTAATAAGTGTTTCTGCTCGCTGCCAAAGGAGGCAAGGAAAATGACAGAAACACTGCCTGTTTTACATTCAAAAAAATATATTGTTAGACAGGTTAGTAGATGATGTTGGGCTTAGAGGGTGGGGGACATAGAAGCCCACCAGGAGACTGGTCAAAGCAGAGCACCATGGGGCCTGGCCTGGCACCTGGCCTGTTTGACAGCTTTCCTTCCGAGCTGGAGCAGGGGATGGAGCTCAGTCCCGTACGTTCAGAGGTGACATCAAACTGGGGATGTGAAGGGTGTGCTTGGAAGCAGGGTGGCCATTCAGATGGACCTGGTCCAGCTGGAGGAGGGGCTGTCGGGAACCTTAATAAATTCAGGCCAGACAAAATGCAAAGTCCTGCTGTTGGGCAGAAAGAACCTGATAGCACACCATCTGATCCACCTCCCAGCCTGAACGCAGGGCACACTGGCTAGGGCAAAAACACACATTTTGCTCTCCAGAACGACTTCCAGCAGCAAGAAAATCTCAATCTTTCTGTGATTTACATTGAGGTGTAAAAAACAGGCGCAGGAGAGAACCAGTAACATGATGAATTTTGCTTCCTTGGGTTGATGGCCGGCACTGCCATTTCCCAGAGGTGTCCTGATATTTGCCTGGACTCTGCTTGCAGATCCATTGGCGAGTCATGTTCTGTCCCTGGTGATGGGGAGAGGTTGGGAGCTAAAACAGGGCCTCTGCTTAGATTGGGATGTGTACATGTAAACATAACAGGCTGCCCAGAGAGGTGGTGGAGTCTCCTTCTCTGGAGATCTTCAAAACCCGCCTGGACATCACCCTGTGCCACATGCTCTAGGGGACCCTGCGTGTGCAGGGGGGTTGGACTAGATGACCTCTACAGGTCCCTTCCAACCCTAGCCATTCTATGATTCTATAAGCCACTACAGTAGAAGACTCTTTCATCTAAAAAAGTTGTAACAAGCTGCAACTTAAAATAAGGGAAATATCTGAACCCTTCCCAAAAGATTCACATGGCTCCTACATGCCAGAACTAATTTCAGGCTATAGTTGATTTTAAGAAAGAGCCCAGTGTCAAGTAATGGTCAATTCAGGGACGAGGCTGTGCTAAATAGGTCCATCTTTTCTGACCTTAATATTCCTCCCTTTTTCACTTCTATCTTTTTTTTTTCCCCCCTTAACCTTTATTAGTCCATGAATTGCTGTCTCCTGATGAAATTCAGCTCCATGCCTCCACCCAGTGGACTTCTCAGGCTTTGAGATAAATGTAAAAAAGAGATGGTGGCATCCTATTTTGATAAGAGGAAACCTTTTGCTTTGTACGGCATATTTCCCACACTCAAGCTAAAATTGGGCTATTGAATATTAGAAACATGACAAAGAGCAAAACAATAGTATAATCATCCTATTCACCACTTTAGCAGATGAAAAAAAATATAAAGACAAACTCAGAAAAATCTTTTGACTGTATTTTCACAGAGTTCAGTCCATAACGCCTACAAGCTCTGGCAAAACTGTGGTTTGATTTTTCTTTAAACAATAAGTTATTGATTCATACAACTGTCAATGCTTTCTAAAGTGACTAAATGCATTGCTGATGATGATGAAAACTGTTGAAGATTGACATTTTTGGATGAGAAGTTACAGATTTTAAAAAAGAAAAATATTTTTAGTTTTTTTCTTGCAAGTTAAGATTATTTAGCTACCTGCAGTAACAAATCTTTTTTAAATTGAAAGAAAGGTTCTGCTCATACATGCAAAAATGCATGTGACAGAGATAGATCTATAAATATAGACTTCTTAGCTAAATTATAAATTTTCATTATTTTAAAAAGCAATAGATTCAAGACTAAAGCTGTATGTAGAGAACATAACAAAGAAAGTGCCTATGAAATCTTTAAAGCATTGTTATGCATTTTGACTACTGATGTTAGTGAGCAAACAGAGAGCTATCTCAGGAGAGATATTCATCTTAACGATATGAAATCAAATTTTTAAGAGGCATACACATTTAGCTTGTGCTCTATAGCTCTTAAGTAACAAATAAAATTTAGTGGTTTTTCAACAAGAGCCATTAGGTTAGTTAGAACCTGTGTTATTTAATTTAATGTGAAAGAACTTGCTCTGCCCTTACTACCAAGCAGTAATATTTTAGAAGATTTATATACATGCGTTCATCTAATAAAGCAGTGCCTTATTCTGAAAATTGTTTACATCAAGAAACACACATGATTGTCAAGAGTTCTCCCCTTATTCAGTTATCTTCTTAGGGTAATCGTATAGCTACAACATTAGACCAAATGTAATTTAAGGAATGTACGTATTTTAAAATACTATTTTAAAGATATTTTTGATGCATTTTTCTGCTCCACTGAATAAGAACAAGATGCCTGATGCAGAAGTGGTGTATTCTGTGCTCTTGTGTCTTACAGATGACTTTGCACTAATTAATGTGACATACTAATGCACGTTTTAAAACAGCCAAAGAACTCTTCAGACTGCCTCTCTGAAAATATTCATAAAATGTTCAAGTGACCTGAGTCGGTAAAAGCTTAAGAAGTCATTTTATCCAATCGTAATCTAAGTAGACAGACGGCGGCAGTGAAGGAGTGTTTGTATTCGTGCCTCCAAGAAACAAAGGAGAACAACTGTGTGAAATGTATTTGTACTCCTAGAACCTGAAATCTTTCCCAGTAAGGTCAGCAGAGGAGCTACAGTCCGAAGTGCAGTACAAGCCTGACACAGCTCCCTTTCCTACCTGGCCTTTGTCAATGTTCCTACTAAGCTTGCTTATTTTTCTCTCTTTTTTTTTTTAAAAATATATATATATATTGTTTCAAGAAAACATAGAGTATTTCACAACATAAAATTTTAAAACTGTAATGACTGAAATTAATTTCAATTAATTTCAATTAATTTCAGTTTTGAAAAACAAACAAACAAATAAAAAGAAACATGAAGAACTCCCTAAGTTTTCTCATGTAGGTGGGAAATGTGAATTATTTGGGGTCTGCCTGGCTGATATTTCGAGGGGAGTGAGAAAAATCTCTTAATACCTCAAGCAAGAAAAGTGAAACATTTCCACTCCAGTCTAAGAGAAGCAAAATCTCTTCCTTCACAGTGGCCAGAGAAGTGGTAAATACATTTCTGATCTCCTGTCACTTTTATTGTCCTTAGCTCATATGTCCAATAGCAAAAGAAATAAATGTAAAAAAAAAATGTTTTTCACATTAAATACCCTGTTGCTGTCTGCAAGGAATTGTTTATTATTTATTAGTATTGTGCTGAAAATAAAAGTCAATGGAATTAAAAGACACTGAAAAGCTTTTCAGGTCCTCTCAGGTCTGGAGAAGGAATTGTAATGACAACCTTGAGTACATAATACTGACAACAGAAACCTCTGCCACCTGCAAAACAAGACACAACTTTACAATAAAAAAAGGAGCATCAGAAGGTGTTGCTGCAAGTCTGATTCTTCCTGAAAATCTGAGCACTGCTTACAGATATCTATGGATATGGATGTGTCATTTATTACCTTCTTTCCTTTGCTTTAATCTTGAGTGCAGTGCATATGAAATATTGTTCTGTGTTTTCAAATCTCCAGTGCAATTTAACATGTTGACACCTATATGGCAATCATTAAAATTACAGTCTCAATAAATTGCTATTAGAATGTGTATTGGTTTATCAGCCAGTAAATGTATTTTTAATGCTTAGCAGAGAATTTAAAAATAAAACATTGGCAATCTTATTAAATTCAAGTACTATTTTCCTCCTAAGGTACCAGTTTTATTTATACTATATATCATAAAAATTAATACAGAAAAAGAATGAAAAAGGAAAAAATAACAGCAGAAATTGTGAAACATGAATTTATGCTTTTTAAGTTTTTTTTCAGAAGAACCACTAATGAGAGTCAAAAACAGCATAAAAAAGCTTTTATTGAATTGTCCTTGTAGAATGTAATGTATACATTGTATAATGTATACATATACACTGTATAATGTAATGTATAATACAAAATTATATTAAAATATATTTCTCCGAGATGACAAAAAAAAGCACATTCATAATTATAGTGGAATATAAAATACAATGTATTACAGCTTTCCGTCTGAAAGCATCTGCCCTATCTCTGGCAAATATTTGCTTCATTATCCTCATCATCCTAGTGTAGAAAGTTGCAATTTTCTGGCTATCACTAGAAAATGAGATGCAAACTGAAAAACAGGATACTTAAGTGAAAGGAAGTACAATTAAACATGGCTTTCATCTATTCACAGATTAGGGCTATGGTCTCTGTGGGCATTTTCCATCCGATTCTGTTGTCTGATCAAGTCTGATATTTTCTCTCTCGAATACCTGCAGTGTGGGTGCCCGTGGGAGTGCTGGGTTGCCAATAGTCAGGGTGCTGATCAAAACAGTTTTGTACCGTAAACACACAGTAAAATTTCTTGAAGTTTCAGGAGTTCTGTGCATGCGCCCTGCAGATCAGCTGTAAATCCCACCCGCTATAAACCTGAATCCGGGCCAAATAGAACACAGTGCTCGCGCTCTGAGCGCGGCATTTTTACGGGCACAGCCAATCGGACAGGCTGACGCCTGGTGAATTTCCCGCTCCCA
The DNA here is from genome assembly GCA_003342815.1 of Eudromia elegans. Taxonomy (NCBI): domain Eukaryota; kingdom Metazoa; phylum Chordata; class Aves; order Tinamiformes; family Tinamidae; genus Eudromia; species Eudromia elegans. Next base: position 6,812,911 of record PTEX01000012.1, read on the forward strand.
GGACAGCCAACCATGAAGGACAAGTATTTGTATTCCTCGCTGGAAAATCATGAACAAAAAAGCAGCAGCCCTGGTATGAGGGAGCAAAAATAAAACAGGTGTAGGTAGCTAGTGCAGATAACGGCCTGGAGACTGCTTTAATTGCAAAACAAAATGGGTGCATAGAATACTTAGAATATTTAACATGCCAGACAGACTAGTCTGGTGTATGTTCCCATGTACAAAACCAGATTTGGTCCTTGAAACTAAAAACAAAGAAAAAATCCATCATAAATATTTAGCTTAGAAATCCATTCTGAATATATATATATTTATTAATTTCACTGTATATTTTACCTAACTTAACAGAACAACAAAGAGAACAAATCATAAATACTAGAAACTGAATGACAAAACTTGAAGGCCTTACTATGGTCCAGCACTATTCTATTCCCGTGCAAATGTAATTACATGGATGTCCTTGGGGCTCTCAGGGCCCAATGGCACTGAACAGGCTGCTGATCTCAAACAAACTGTGTATCACAGTACAGTTTTCATCCTTTTAATGTTAAGGAGGAGGAGAATAATTTCCTGTCTCATATCACGAGTTCAGCGTCAACTTTTACATGAAGATGACACGTCAGCAATTGGAGGACATGTCCATCTGCTCTTGGCAGTTAATTTAAGTCCCACTGTTTTATTATAGTGCATAAGGAACTAAATCATCATCATTACCATCATCATCATTACCATCATAACTCTTTCAGTAAATCCTTACTGCTTAACCAAAAATAAAAAGTCTGAGGTGAAAATGAGAGATATTAACCAACATTAATAAAACTAACAGAGAAAGGTGCCCGTTCAAAGGAAGCTGAGGAATGCAGTCCTCTGTCCTATCGTGGCCTGATGTGCTTCATGCTTTCAGGACTGCTTCACTATGCTATTCTTCAGAAATAATCCTTTATTCTGTCTGGATTTCAACAGATTTGCACTGCAAATCACCAGTTTCTAATTAGTCATTCTCAATATTTGCCCCTTGCAAAATCCTTGTCATGACACAGGATAGGAATCGCCTCGTCTGGCTCTAGAAGTCTGAATGTTGGAGCTAGTCACCATCAGCTCCCCATGGACAGATACGTGTGTCTATGGACGATACCTGCGATTTCTCTTCACGTGAGATTATTTGCCACTTGAAGGTATTCTCATTGACCACACAAAACCTTATGAACATCAGAATTAGAACATTTCAGTTGCATTCTTAGAGCAGTTTCTCAAAAAGATATTTCAGGGATTTCCTGATTCTTTTTTCTACTTCTACCTGTATCTTTCAGTACAGGTCACCAGTAGAGTCATCAGATGTAACCTGTGACCTCCAAAACATACATCAAAACCACTTACCACTCTTGTGACTCCTTTTTTCTGAAGGAACAACCACAAAGCACACCAAAATCCCCCGGCAAACCCAATCCGCACTGCACGATACTGTTACTTTTGAGAGCTCCCAGTTTGCTAATTCTTCAAGGCACAGAGACCACATCACAGCCACTCTTGGAATGCCTCTGGACACTACATTTGTGCTATTCACACAATAGCAATTACTAGTGACAGCTACTTGAAAATGAAATCTTCTGGGGAACTATAGCACTACTGTTCTCATTCTTATCCATTTTGTGGTTTCTATCATCTTTAGCATTTTGTCTGAAGTCACTTCTGTATCATCAGGTAATTCCCAGTTCTGACTTTATTTCCAGCTAAAACCACCAGCTGTATTATTTCATGACACAGGTCACATTTAACACTAAAAATTTTTATCTGCTGAACTGCGCTCAGGACAAACAGGATTAGTCACTATGATCACATTAAATATGAGAAAGGGACCTTAATGGAAAGGTTTGATGGCAAGTATTAATCTCCAGAGGTCTCCTATAACTGATAAAAGCAACCATCATGCTGATACAGTATATGAAGCACCAGCTACCTGGTCAACGGAGACCCATCTGTGTGCGTATCTCTAGAGGGCGAGACCTGGGAGAGTGGGACCCAGGACCTGCTCCTTGATGGACTCGGAGCCCAAGGCACCTGCTGCAGGGCTCCTTCCCCTGCAAGTGGGTGCGGGTGCACTAGCCCCAGGCTCATCCATCCAGATGCCCCAGAAGGGGAGACTGAGCACGAGCCCAGGCGTGAGGGACCTGCACCCACATACACAACTGTGCCTCACCAGCTGACCTCCTCCCCTAGCAACCCTTGGGGAACAGCACGAGGCCTCACGTTGGACCTGTTTGTGCTCGCAAGTGCTGTGCACACCTGGCTGTGTGTACATGTTGGGTACACACGTGCTCGCGTGGTGCCTTCGAGGAAAATGTGCTCAGCCTCACTGTGGGTTGGACCTGGAGCCGGACAGCCGAGCAGCCTTGTCCCACCAGGCCACCCGCCTGGACACGGGCCTCCATCCCTTGACAGACACTGCGTCCAAAACCAAAGAGCTGGTTGCAAGTTCACAACAGTCTTTAACTTCATGTTCTTTATCTAATTCTTACTGCAGGATTCTTCAGTCTGTTAAGGTAGAAAATCTAAAGCCTATATTGTCCCGTATTCCTAAAGCCTCTCTTTACACACCTTTAAATAAAGTTTCTTTTGTTTTTCCTATTAAGGGCAAGAACAGAAGCCCTACTTCAGAGATGCACTCAAAGGGAGAAAGTCACAGTATTTTCAAAATCACCTCAATGAGATAACTCATTCAAGTTACTATTACGATTTCTCAAAAGCTTCTTCTAAAAGGAGCAAATGAAGCTTTACATACTGTTTTTCAGAACCCCAAAAATACACGTATCGTACATGATGACCTCTTCCCTGTTTTTCTGACTTATAGCTTCACCAGTTGTTTGCATTCAATGAATACTCATATTTAAAGAACAAAATTTCAAACTATGAGAAAACTTGAGGGTAACCAGAAACAGCTGTGATGGGACACATATATTGCTCTTTTTCTTGTTTCAAGCTCCTCACTAAACATGCACAGCAAAATTTAACACTAAATCAAGTAGGGACCATTTCTTGTTACTTGGTGGATCACATTTTAAATTTTCAAGCAGAAACAGTTTATGCCTAGTACGAGGCTTTTGGTATCTGAGCTAAAATCTTCTGTGTTCTAAAAGGACATTAAAAGCAGCAGCTTTGACAGGCATCTTCCATAAAATCATGTAATTGCCATATATACATAAAAAATACACCTTTACCTCCTTCCCTCCCTTCACCTTTCAATCCTTTTCTCTGTATAGATGGGTGGGTCAGCTATTAGTGCTACTCTGCAAAGCAAAGGTTCAAGACCTTCTTCTGTCTCTGTGACTCCGAGCCACGGGTATCTCTATCTTCCACTGCTAAACAAAAAATAAGGAGCTTGACTGAAGGCTGAAGTAGCAGTTCATGCACTGAACTGCAGTGATTATTCCAGTGATTATTCTCCCGGGCTGCTACTTTATGGTAATCAGTACAGCATCACGTGCATGAAAATATATTGACTACTTCTTTTCCTTTTTTTTAGGACAGTTCTATCAAGAATTAGCTTCTGATGGGGGAGGAAAAGAAAAAGAAGTCCCACATAAAGAACTGTTAAGGAGCAGGCCTTAATAATAGTTCTTCCTTTCTCTCAGTTAAATAAAGCTACAGTAGTGAGGAAGTGATTAGAGTGATTAGGGTATGACAGATACTCTCTCTTCTTTCCCTTCCTTGAAATCAGCAATGGTGAGGCAATAGTCATAATCCACAGTTTCTTCCTCAAGTCCTTTACCTGAATAAATTACAATAAACATCCTTTAACATAAGAATTTTTTAGGTTTAAAATGCAGCACTGCCTCATCTCAGAAGTCTTTATAGATAAATGTAATTTCTATAAAAAGCATTGACAGGATATCAGTGGAACAGAAGGAGTAATTAGCAATGTAAGACTTGAGGCTTTCTGACATCTCTTCTGTATAAACAGACAGCTGACATCACGGCACATGATGGCATCTGCCTAATAATTTAAAGTGATGGTAAATTCAGAGAACCTTACAAGACAACAATGCTGAGTACTTGTGCTAAGTATTTTCTTATCCCATCTGCTCTTTTAAGACCTCTAGCTAATGGATGCGCGCAAACAAAGTGAAGGAACTTCAAGCAAAAACTCACATGAACGTTTCCTTTGTCTTTCCAAAAAGTTACACTAACCCACAAAAGTTTTATTGAAGCATAAGAGACATTATCTATTAAAAAGTAATTTAATAAAATAACCACATGTAACTCAAAACATGCAATTAGCTGATTGCTAACTGAAAATTGCAAAGATTCATCTATTTTGTTGTATTTTCTGAAGAAGATACTCCATCTGCAAGTTTAGATTTGGCTGTCCTTTTTTAGTCTTCTTACTCAGCATTTTATAAACTTCCATTTTCTTTTGCCTATGTAATCGTTGAGCTTCTTCTCTTTGTTGTTTTCTTTTTTCAGCTTCCTGAAATAAAATAGAGATGATCATGTCAAAATGATTTAAAACTTTCTACACCTGACAAATTGCTATATAAACAACGTAATTCTGGGGGGTGGAAATACTGGTAACTAGGTATTGAACTAACAGTAGCAACACCATCATTCTTAAAAGCTTAACTCTGACTCTCTTCTAGGGTGCACCACAATCAAAACACAATATTTTGCCCAAAACTTCAAGAGAAAAGCCATATTTTCTTCAGCAAGCATGCTGCCATAAAGCTTGCCACTGAAGAAGGCTAGTCTTTTTCTGCAAAATGAGTTCATTTATTGTTTTTTAACTCCTTAAATGAGAAAATAACATTTTTCCATCTTCTAGACTGGAGTGCAAGATAGAAGGAATGAACTCTTCTGCTGCCCCTTTGCTTTGCAAATTGCTGCTTGCAATTTGAGATTTTCTAGGAGATTGGAGAAACCTGCATTGGCTGCTTGGGGAAAAACACAAACTTGCAGACTCCTTTATAAATAAGCCCCATTAAAATAGTATGAGAAAAAAATTACTAGCAATTGCGAAGGTATCGGTCTTGGATACTATTACATTTAGTAACTTCACTGCTGACCAAAGCATGCTAAGTAAAAACTGTCTTATAACACAGTGAAAAATGGAAAGGTTATTTAATTATTAAATGATAGAATTGTTAATGCTTCCTTTCCTAAATATTTACGACATCTACTATAACCCACTAAGACGTGCACACCAAAGTCTGAGGACTTCTTTATGAAGCAACTGATGTAAAAAAATCCCACTAACAGCAACTACAAACAAATTAAATAGTAGTGCAAAAACAAAGCCAGTAACTCTGAACACCTGAATATCTGAATTTTATTGTCAATTTGAAAGAGAATGAAAAAATACAGTGCCTACGTTCCCATCACACAGTCTCTGTTCTGTCCAAATGGAGGGAGGAAAATGGTATCATGCTAGCCCTTGTGTACAACTGAGAACAATCTCCGAGATTTACCTCTTTCTTCCTGGCACGCTCAGCTTTTATTTTCTCATACTCTTCTTTGGCCTTCTGATTGGATGTTTTCTTCTTAAACTTCCTCTCAGTCGTAATGGGCCTATATTTAAAAAGACATTCTTTGAATATGGAACATAACTTAGAAACTTAATCACCTATCCTTCTAAGATTTATAGACCAGGTAAGTGAAAAGTAAGACTCATCTTTCTATACTGAATGGACGCCTGTGTGCACTAATCTTACATGATATTCACTCACAGTGAATTCACTCACAGTAAATATCTAAAAATGTACATTTTTTCAGTATACTGAAGACTTGTCTGCACAGACTGCTAGAAACACAAATATCATATTCCCTAGAACTTCATATGGATGAAGTTTCATAAACTTTAAAGACTGCTGAAGAGATTTTTCTCCAGTCACACTGGCTCTTTGGATATCAGAAAACTCCATGCACCGTCTTAGAAATATATTCTCTCTTTCTAGTTCCAACACATGGATGCGGGCAGTCAAATGTGAGCAGTCTGTCTCCCAAATATGTCATGCTGACAATGCAATGTCTTTAGGAAAGCCTCCTCTTGAAGCAGAGGCTATACCTTTACCCCTAATGTTCAAAATTTAGCTGTAGAAATTAAATTTCTTCCTATTTTAAATGAAAATAGGCTGCAGGTATCTTTCACCAGAGAGAACAATTCAGGAAAAAAAAAAAAAATGATGATTACCTCAGATTCTCTGTCACCACTATTTCTATGTTTTTTTTTTTTTTTTCTGATTACCTAGTTCTCTCTCTTTTTTTTTAGAATTCACATTAGAAGCATTGCATAAACATTTACACATTTCGCACAAATGCTTATAAGTCTTGCTATTTTTTTCACCAACTTCTGCAAAAAACAAATTGTGATTTTTCAATTATTCACAATTTAAATTGGGAAACTAGCCATAATCATCTAGGAAACCTCAGACAGACAATCACAGAGGAAAATGAAGACTTTGACTCATGCTTTCAGCTAGAAATACCACTCTATTCTGTTGTTCAGGAGAAATAAAATAAATAAATAAATAAAGATTATTCTGAACTCCATCTTGTGGCAATACTGCATTACAGCATCTCATCTTCTCAAGTGAGAAAAATGTGACGTATGTTAAAAATGGTTTGTTTGATGAAAATTTATGTCCACATAAACCAATAAAGTCTACCTAACTACTCTAGGTACCGCTGCACCTCACAGATTATCAGTCAATTAGTCAGAACTGTTAATTTTGTTTTTTAATCACAACCAATATTGTTAATTTAAGCAAAACACAAATCCTTTGTTAAAGAGAGACACTACTCTTATTTCAGACAACTTCACAAATTAACTGTCACTTTTACACAACATCTTTCTTCCAGTGCAAGACATGTATCTGATTTCTTCCTCCGTCCTTCTCAAGCACTTTCCACAGCAAAGTTTATAGGTGGACACACCTTGAAATTCCAAGATTCAAGGCACTCCTTGTAGTGGGGGCACCAGACATCATCTCAATTGCCATTACGCAAACACTGTTCCAAAATGCTGCCACGATACTGAATGACTTGAAAGTTTTCAGGTCACCACATTCCTAAGTTTTCATGGTGAGAATCATCTATGCTGCCTGATGATTTTAGGTCTCAGATTAAGCATTAGTTTTTCCATTTAGTAAAACATAGGTAGAATTTTAAACAAACATTACTATAAACAAGTTTAAAAGAAAGAGAAATATCCATTTATCCATTCAAAGACAAGAAGAAATGTTATTTTAAAGTAACACTTTACTATTCTCTCTGCTAGCTAGATCATCCTCAAATTACTCATTAAAAAAGAAAACTCAATAATACCCCCCAGAAAATGCTTTACTTGACTATGTTCAAACTAGAAACCCTCTCCATGCTATATAATGAATTACTGCAACTTCTCTCTCATATGCCACACTTACACTGACAAAATATTATGATACTTCTTTTGGATTACTTTGGATTCTGGAATACTTCACTGCCTTAATTAAAGGTTCTCCACACATTACTTTTCCTTTGTTAAAAATGTAAAGTCAATATTCCTCCAAAACCAACCACCATAGAAGGATAGCTGCAGACACTACTGCCTACCCT
>PTEX01000012.1:6822840-6929980 GCA_003342815.1 Eudromia elegans
CAGCGCCTCGTGGCGCCGCCGCCCCACGCCGCGCTGCGCACCCTGCGGCGCCACCTGGCGGCGCCCGCCGCGCCCGCGCACTGGGGTGAGTGGGGCGGGGCGGGGCCAAGGGCGGGGCGACAGCTCGGGGGCGGGGCCTCGCTCTTTCGCCGCGCGACGCCATTTTGGGCGTTGTGGCGGTTGACGGGGCGATCGGTTGTCACTGCTGCTCGCGCCATTTTGTGGGTTGGGCCGTGGTGGCAGTGCCTTGGGCATACAGGCGTTTATAGCAGTGCGGGGAGCTGTTTTGTGTTCACCCAGAGCTTGCCCACCTGGCATTCTGCACACCTCTCCACACTGTCACGAATATACGTCATTGATTTGAAGCAGCTTCTGCTTTTCTGCTTGTCTTCTTTTTGTAGGTTAAGGGGATAGATTTGGAACAGACATGATTGAGAACCATGGCTGGACTTGGAGGGATTATATATTAGGAGACTCTAATGAGTGGTCGTTGCAGTGACCTCATTTCATGAAGTTGCCTGCTTTTTTTCTGTGTTTAGAAAGCAGAAATGTAACTGCTAGGCTCATTTGCTCTCATTTCTGATAAATGGAAGTAAAGCAGAAAGCTGTTACAAGTGGAAAGATGTAAAAATTAAAAAGTTCTCCAAAAGCTGAAACTCTGGAAGTGCGAGGGACAGCTGGAAAAGGCTTAAATGCTGCTTGGCTGTATATCAGCAATGACGAGTGTCTGGCAAAGGAAGACAGAAAGCTGTTTCATTTCTGACAAGAGCTATTTAAGAAGCACTTCATATTTTTTGGTAGCTTTCAAGTAACTCAGGAGGAGGCCAAGCATGAAACTGCGTTGCTGAATTTACTGCACGCCATGTGAAAGGGAAACACGGCAGTAATATGCTTTTGGGCGGAACACAAAAGCGAAGATAAAGCGTCTGAAAGGCATGTTGTTTGGCGGGCCTGAGTCCCAGCAAGGAGGTTAGTTTAAAACCAGGGTAAATTCACTGAGAAAGAACTTTTCTGAGAAAAATAACCCGTGCCAAAGCGCATGGAGTGTCGCTCTTGCACGGCAGTGACTACTACATGAAATAGGATGTGAGACAGAGTGTTGGGCTTGGGTGTAATGAAGGAGCTGACAGAAAATAGCAGGTGGAGCTCTGTGGTTTTTGGCAGAAAAGGCAAACTGAGATAATGACTTGAATTTGGAGATGTTGAAGAACTGGAAATTGCTGCATCACTTCGTAACATATCTGGATCTAAAGATTTTCAAAATGTTAAGTGTCAGGCCACATTTTTTCAGGGAGGATTGAGCTATCTGGAAAATAAAAAAGGCAACCATTTATTTGTACATGAAATAAATTAATGTGAATAGACTTTTGAGAGCCAAGTAGAAAAGGAAAATAATAGTCCAAATATGAAGCAAAAGTGTGGGGCAGCAACAACAAAATCCTTTAGATTTAATGTTTTTGACAGGTAGTGCTGGGGTCAGAACTGACCGTGCCTGATCATAAGGTCATAAACTTAAATATGAACAAAAGTACTTAGTGAGATCATTAAAATAAAACTGTAAAGGCCGTTTACCTTGATCCTAACTTTATGCACAGGAAAGCCCATGAAAAGCTGCAGTAGAACCAGGAAGATGCCAGACTCTTCTGTAGATTCTAAAATGTGAAAATCATTTATTGATCTTCATCCAGAGCATGCATCGTGAAATCTAATAAAGAAAGGAAGGGTTGAGGAGTCACATTTTATGGCTGTAAGGAATATATTCTAGAAGGATGTGAGGTGTTCAAGCTAATGGAGAAAATACAGGATGTCTGTGTAGGTTTTTTTATTTTACAAATGAATATTAGGTATTAGTCACATGAAAACATAAAGCAAAGTTGTACTTTAAATATTGACTCAGTGTTTGTTACTGAGAATTGTCAGCTATTTAAATGTTAGATATATGTATTAAGTTTCTGATGAATGCTATAGTACTCTCATAATGTGTGGTCAGTCAGTTTTTGGCAATGGCTGTGAGAAGAGGTTTACTTTCAATGACCAAATTGGCAAGACATTGTGGTCATGCATCCCAAACACCTTTCTCAGTGTATGTGTAAAATGTCAGTTTGATTTCACATGGTAAAACCTTAACTGCCTAAGTATTTGAGAAGGAGTGCATTTATACATTTACAAATATATTGAGTCCCTAGACTATCATGAAAAAATGAATATAATGGAAAAAAAATAAATCTGATGTTCATTCTAAAAAAAAAAGGGAAATGTTGAGTCAGTTTGACAGATTGTTTTTTAAATGTGAAGTTGTCAGTTCATATTCACAAAGCCCTGCAAATTAAAAAGTAAACATAACCCTTTTATTCTGTGCAATATTTCGTATTACTTTTAAGTATTTCAACAAACAGATGTGCTGAGTTCTAGTTTTTCCTATAATAAAGCAGCAAATTTAAGTTCTGTAATATATACAGAGAAATGACAGCATGTTCTATGAATTGTTTTCAGTTGTCAGGTAATGATCAAATAGTATTTCCATATAATCACCACATATAGGGAGGATTCTATGTTTTTAGTTGTACCCTAAAGCAAAAATGTTCACTTGTAAATATGTAAAACCCTTATATACTTTGTATTGATCAGAATGCTGTCATTTGCCTTGATGTGTTTGCAAATAATTGGATTGATGGATAAAAATACATTAGATTTTTATTTTGTGAACAATCAAAACAGAAACACTTTGAGAAAACGACGTTTTTTAATGATCAAAGACAGTACTTACTCAAATAGCTGCCTTTTTGGTGTTTGAAGTAATACTTCAGATAGCTTAATGTAATTGGGTAGATGGATTTTTTCTTTTAGTTGTCATGCAGGAACAATTTAAATTTGGTAAAGTTGATTTGCATGTGATATGTCAGTCATTGTTCTGTTAATGCTCTTCAATCAGAAAAGTGGTTTCAGGAAAGTTATATAATGTGTAATGTTACGTAATTCTAGTGATGTGAGATTTGAAAGGAGAGTTCATCTATTATGCCAGCTGTTGAAAAAGTTAAAGTAGACAAACTTCTAATAAAGAAGCAGAGAACTCCAAGTTTCAATAAACACTCCTTGACCTAATGAAATTATTGCGTACCAAGATAAGCTGTGCATATGCGATGTAGAGGGGTTGGTAGGAATAAGGTGAGAGGAAGGATGGGATGCTAAAAATTGCAAACTCAGTAATTGTCTTTGGTATATTTATATTTACATATAAATAAATTACTGAGTCAACATTTTTTAATATCCAGGAGAGTATTGGTGGTTATTAACTCTCAGGATCACATCCTGACGAAATGCAATCAATTGCCTTTGAGACTCAGGACTAAGGCTGCTTTTGTTTCATGAAATATTTTTTTTCACTGATGCTGATTTTTTTTAATTGATTGTGGGGATTCATTGTGTAAGTGACTAGTGTGGGAGAACTTAGAGGGGCTGGAAGGAGATGTAAGGTTTTGGGACGAGTGTGAGAGCATCTGTAGGTTTTGATCCTTTTGGTCCCAGAGTGGGAAGGGCTCCTGCCCAGATGATTCCTTTCCCGGCTGAGAATTCCTGTTGGGCTGTTGGGTGAAAGTCTCTGCTGAGACGCATAGTATCTATTTTCTCTTTAGAGGATCAACAGGTATTCGAGATAGTGCTTCTGCTTTGGTTTGATGATAGCAGGTGTTGTAGAAATGAAGTGCATAGCTCAGCGGTATTCTTGCAATTACTAATTTGGTAGATATTAAGGATATGACCATGTCCAAAAAGTTGATGCTGATGCAGAAAGGTAATAACAGAGTTGTTAGTTACTAGTCAGTGTAGGTGTATCTTAGGTGCAGGATAGTTACCTAAACAAACTGCTTTACTTAAAGTAGCTTGTGCAGGTTATTGTCCTCTTGTGCAGCATAAGACCAACAATATTTATTCCTACACCTCCAAGTAGCCAATGCCACAGTAATGACAGAATGCATATATATTTTTTTTTCCACTAGTGCTGCAGATCAGTACATTCAGTACATAAATACTAGTAAAAATTACTCAATGTCTTGCCAAATATTTTGAAAAAAATATTGCTTAGAAACCATATTTTTAGTGTAAGCATGGATATTTAATGGGAATGTAATATACATGTATGAAAATGAAATGTAGAGAAGTCAAAATTTATTCAGATCTGTTTCTTCACCTAATTTTTGTGTAAGGTCTTGTAATAAGATGACATTCCAGTATATTTCCAAACTCCTTTATTTCATGTAATTCCATACCATGAAGAAGATAAATGGATTTTGGAAGGAAAGATTTATGTTTCATTTTTATTTTGTTTTGTCATACAACATTGGCCAGAACATTTAAAAATGTGTGTCATTATCTAAAAACATTAAATGTCTCAGTGTCTTGTGCTCCATCTTTTTAACATGCAAAAAATATCCTTGCTGGACACAGAGTTAATAAAGGAGATAAAAAAGTATAAATGTGTTTTGGAATGGGCTATAATTTTCACAAGTATTTTATAAGTGCTGTACTACATGAAAGAGACCCACATGTTTATGAAATGAGAACGCTAACTTCTCATCAGAAAGATGAGATTCCTTCTTCATCTGGCAACAGTGCTGAACAGCTGGCAAAATATCCCTCTGCACCTTGAGATTTAATGTCTCTTATCGCTTTTTCAATAATTGCTGGCATGTAACCTTGCTTGTTGAATCCCTTTGACTTTGTTCTTTTGCTTGATAGATGAGTGATTGGTTCCCCCTGGATAAAACCTACAAATTTCTATGCACTCAGGCTACATTCAGGTTGTGAATATGTATAATTTCATACACTGTTCGTATATGGAAAATCTTAAATAAATGAATGAATCTACCATTAAAAACAATACATAAGCAGCAGTTTTTCTTTAGTAAATATGTTTTTCTATCAACATAATTACGCATATAGCTATTGAGATTATTTTTCTAGCAAGCAGTATGAATAAACATTCTGTCTCTTTTGGTATAAGCATTTTTACACTGAAAGGTTCTTTTGGAGAGTCTTAGGGAAAATAAAGTAAAAAATTGAAATTATTCTAATTAATTTCCTAATGCAAAGGTTAATCCTATTTTTAAAAAAAGATCTGTCCCTAGAAAACTGCTATACTAGTACATATGTGTGTGAATGTATTGGATATTGACACACTTTGTTACTTCTGTATGGTCTATATGCCACTTTTTTTTTCATAAGATCTTTTTGTGTAGTGTGTGTAAACTGTGATGCCAAACTGACGTGCTAAACTAAAGTCCACTACTACTACTAGTGTACTAAAGTTGCTGAAAAGGTGAGATCAAAGATGCTTTCATATATCTTTTTATACCTTTCAGTGCTCCTGGGAGTTTAGATTGTTGCTTTATTCAAAGTGTCTGCCACTTCTCCACTGTGTAGATAATTGCCCCCTTTTGTGGGTGTTCAAACTTAGAATTTAAAAACTAACTCCTTTTATTTTTTCTATTTCACAAAAGTGTTACTTTATGATATGCCATGATACTATTCTGTTACATTGTTTACTTGATTAGTAGGTATTGTCAGAGAGGACGTTGAGCTTTCTTCAGTCATCTCCAAATACGCACATCTAATTTGTTGTCTTACTGTAACTTATCTTACAGAGACTTACTGAAAGACCAAATTAACCATTATCCCTAAGGACTTAACAGGCTTTAATTGGTTCAGTGTTTTTCTTTTATGCCTTTTCTCTAGTATGCAATATTCTTATCTATAGTGAATGTTCAGTTATGAAAAATCACTACATGTTCAGAAGGACAAATAAATAGAAGTTGTTTGTAGAAAAAGATGGCTTTGTTTTTTGATTTTGCGGTAGAAAAGAGTAGAATAGATGCCTTGCAGATACTGTAACAGTAGAAATTTTGTTTAAAGCTTTTTCAATATTTGTTTTTACTTAGTGCTAAAATTGCTTTCCTGAAGTAGTGTAATACCTCATGTCTCAGTAGTGTAATACTGTGAGAATTAACTTGCTGACATTGTTGGGATTATTTTCTATAACTGGTAGAAAATTAAGAGAATTAGAGGTGAGATTAGTAGAAACAGCTGTATCTCATATGGTGGGTGGGTGTTTGGAAAAGCTGCTATGCTAGGTAGGTACTTGTGCAAAATTTGCCTTTGAGATGAGACAAACCAGGAGACAGTTTGTAAATCTGTGTAACAGTGGTTTTTTTTAAGGTGTAGAGGGCTAGTGTTTGTTTATTTTTAAAGAATTGTAAATTTTTAGTCATCTAAAAATTCTTATCAAAACTATGTAGAAACCAAGGAATAATTTCAGCTAAATTATTATTAATTAGAAAATATATAATGTATTAATAAAGCGGCCCCTAGACCCGGATTCCCAAACCCCAAAGCCCGTATTACCAAGGCCACCAGCTCAGCGCAGAACACGGTCCGGGCAGGGACGCTTTAAACTCCTCGTAGCTAGAGTCCCAGCGTAAATCTGCGGGAAAACTGGGAGACAACCAGATGCGGGAGTAGGGAGACAAAGGGAAGACACGTGAAGGGGGTCCCAGCCGACAGGCACTCGCATATCCACACACCAATCATACACAGACAAGGGGCACACAAGCAAATATCATGCAGGGTGGAACATTTATTAACGGCAAACAGTTTATTTTATAACAATCAGAAATAAATACAACAAAATGATTGGTCTGTCATTTTTTCTCATCAATACAGGGATTGGGGGAAGGGAAGGTTCTCAGGGTCTGATTGGTAGGGAGGAGGGAACTAAGGGTGATTGACGGTAACAGATGCAGGCGGGGAAGGTACAGGGGGGTTCGGGAAGGTTCTTCAATCACTGCTGGTGACTTCCATCTTCCTGGATGTTCCTTAAGCTGTGCTTCTTCAATCAACCAATCAGGGGAGGGTTCTCACAATATAATAAATCATTAATAGGGGTCACATAACATAATAGAAAATCAGGAGGGCCTATCTTGAGCATAACCAGTGGGGCATGTGGGGGGGGCCAAGGTGGCCTGCAACATATTAAAATATAAAATATATTTGAAATCATTGTATTCCCAGAATTATTAAATGGTTCATACCATTGTATTTTTCTCTTTAATGTAGCTCTACGTTTTTTAAAGGTGGTAGTGTTTTCTAAAGAACTTAAGTAATATTTAACTAAAATACTTCATTCAAAATCAAACAAAATATGCTTCAGGCTTCAACTTTGGATCACACCTGACTGGAGATGAAAATTAATTTAATTCTCCCAGTAGATTCATCAGCTAAAAAGCAACTAGGAAAATATGTGAATGTAATGATTGTAAGTCAAATTGTTTTGTATGTTGAATAGCTGCTGTATTTCCTTAAAAAATCATTATAGTAATATATACTGTTAGTTGAGGTGATTATGAAATGCATAATGAGGAAACTTGTAAGCAGAGGGTAAGTTTTAACAGAATTCCCTTACAAGTTTTACGAAAATGGCTCTGCAAAAGTAATAGATTTTTCCACAATTACGCTAACTTACAAAGAGCAAAGTTTGAGCTAAATTCTGAAGGAGAAAACAACAAATTTATACACACAAAATAAAATGATATGTCTGTCCTGTAGAACTTCTTACTACTTAATTTTGCTTCTGTAAACAAATCTTTTCCTTTCTTTTTCCATGCAGATGAGAGCAGACTTTCCAGTGTGTTCTGTGAGAAATCTCAGAAGCTTATCGATGTGCAATCCTTTGCCCTGGCTGCTAGATATTATTCTTTGTCAAACCTCGGCATGTGTACACCATTGGAAGAGTTACTTGAAGCACTGAGAGGAGAACGTCAAGAAAGAAATGGTATATTTACATTCATATTTAATTTTGTATGTGTCTTCTGCAGTGTAGTTCATTATTGCAAGTCTTGCGTTTTTAAAAGCGTCAGTCTATCATCCCGAAGCCATGCCATCTGGAGGGTTTATTTGGTTGCATGTTTTGTATGTGCTTAGATATTTAACTAAATGTGCCCCTATAAGATTTTGAATTAAATTAATTTCTTTTTGCAATTTGAGTCTGTATTTTTGGGGACCAGTTCCAAGAATATGTCTTAAAAATAGAATCGTTTCATTCTCTATAGTTGAAGAAATTGTATGAAAACACCCTGAAGATGCCCTCTATTACAAGGGAAATCTTACCTTAGGCTGTTTGTCAGATGGTAAATGGACATTTCTGCTTATTTTAACTACTCTCACTTTCACAGCAAGTGTGCTCTTCAGTGAGACCTCAGCCGTTACGCATTTGTTGCTGTCTTTCAGACTTCTCATTAATTTTTTAGAGGCAGATACTGAGCTGAGCAGCTCTCTGCTTTCTGATACGTTCTGTCTCTATAATATATTAAAACTCTGCTGACCTTTTCCATCATAAGTGGTAGCACTGTTGCAGATTTTGGCCATCTCTCCCCTTTCACTAGTGATCTTTTTCCAGTTTTGCAGTTTTCCATATTTGGTTTCTCAGTTTTCCTTTTCTTAATAATTACCAAAATGCCACAGGTAAAAGGTCCTTAACAGTCTGTGACTGATTGGTCTTACTATAACTTTCCTTTCTGACTTCTTTCCCTCTGCTTTTCTTTCATCTAAAGCCTTTTTTTCCTAGTGTTTCCCTATGTCCAAGTGTGTGCAGCTTTTATTTTAATTACCTTTTAGCTATTTTCATTTTTTTTTAATGCCCTGTTACCCTGATGGCCGTGGTCAGACCGTGAAAAACATCCTCCAGGATAATTCCATTAGCATTTGAGATGTTTGTAGAGTATTTCTTTATTGTAAGACAGTCATGCTTGTTAGCATATTCCCACAGATTGTATGCCTGCGTAGTTTTCAAACTTACTGAGCACATTAATAGAGATACATGATTTTCTTACCTATGAGTAGTTGTTTTGAAAAGTGAGAACAACCCTTTTAAAATGTAGTGTTGGCATAGATATCCGGAATGGAAGTTTTAAATCTGAAGGAGCTTCTCTGTTGCTTCCTAATAAAGTTCATAGCGTTTTTTGTTGAACAGTCAGGTTCCTTGTGCTTAGGACATAGGATCCGGAAGAACCTGGCTGACAAGGAAGAACCCAGCAACGAGAATTTCTTTCGTTATTAGGTTCATATCTGAATATAAGAGGAGAGGGTGACTTGAGTGTTGTACTGAGTGCATGCTCTAGCCTTGCAGTGTGTTTATGATCAAGATAATGGTCACGCTTTGAGCGTTAGCTTCTTTGTGAAGATCCTAACCATTTTAAAGTTCATGAGCATTGCAGTGCTAACAGACACTTTGCTTTTCCATTTGATTTTGTTTTAAAATATTTTAGTCTGTTATTTTTTCTTCTAAGTTTATAGAATCTATTTTAGATTTTGAGTCTTGTCACAACATCTTATTATATAAAAAAAAATAAGGAATAGAGAGTTTCTCTGGGTTTTGTGAAAAGTAGGGGAAAAACTTCAGATTTTGCATGAGCTCAGTTCGATTCCCCACTGTCTTCTAAATAAGTAACACTCTTGTCTCTGTTCCCAGCATGATCTGATTAAGGAATGAACGTAGTTATTGCCTAATGATAAGTTCCTGGACAGATCAACACGTTCTGTGCAGGGGATAAAAAAAAAAAAAAAAAACAAAACAAAACACAACACCAAATGAGGAGCTATATTTATCGGCCTAGTCATGTAGAAAAGACTTGTTTTTTGTTTTCTAAAAATCATCAATAGCAATCCAGTTTCTCTTACTCTTATTAACAATTATCTCACAAAAATTTCCATCAACTGAACTCTAATCAATTACGCTATAGTATTAATGGCCTAATAAATCGTTTTGTCACAAGGGAGCAACTTCTGAATTGGGAGATATGGCAGTGAACATGGCAAGTGCTTGGTGTTTTCTACAGTGGAGATTAACTCCACTTCATTAGTGCATTGTTCAGCAAAACTCTTAGTGTTTTCTAAAAATATGGGAAGTTCTACTAATTCATCTCTAATTCATAAGTTTAGTTTAATAAATATTTAGTGAGATTTTAATTCAAAATTACTACCCCTAAAATATAAAAATGCTGAAAATATTTCAGGCCTGTGTTTATTCAGTTTTATTGTAAGGTTCAATTATTCTTAATTGTCTTTGCTTTCTTAATCTGATATAGACATTAAAACTGATGAATTCATGAATAATAAGAAATCACATGAAGTGCAGGTGATGTCGGAGCTGATAGACAGCATAGCAAATTATTATGATATAAAGCAGGTAAGAAAGCATCTCTTCCTTTATGTTACTGTGTACCTTTCAACTTTTTTTTTTATCATATTCTTATGCTGTATTTTGATACTCTGTCACTGCTATTTTTATTTTCCGTGGAAATAATGATTGATAAAGAAGAGCCTGTAGGGCCAAGCTGAAGAACTAGTTTGCTTGCCAGGGTATCATTCTCAAGAAACTGCCATTCAGTCTGTTATTATTGTTCTATGACTCATGAAAAATTTAATGAATGTAATCATCCTTTGAATGTTGAACAGTTAAAAATAGTACTGCATTTTGTTATGCACAAGTAGTTTCTCTTAGAAATTTCATATCGTTGGCAGATGTTACTAAGAGAGCAAAACTTTGCTCTTTCCCTTCCTTTAGGTATGCAACTACTATATTAAAAAAGAAAAGAAAATCAGAAAATCTGGAAAATTTTTAAAGCATTCTTTTTTATTCTGGTGCAAGGTATTTGGAATTTCTTTCTTCTTTGATACTTGCAGCCTTTCTATCAGATGTACTGAGATATTTAATTAGAGCTTTAGATACGATGTTTGTAGTTTCAAAATAGATCAGGTTGAAAGAAAAAATATGTAACTGTATTTCAGGTAGTCATGTTTGCCAGCTACTCTATACTGCTCAAAAAAATGTTATAGCTCTTTAAAAGCAAGACTGAGCGTACCTGTCTAGATGTTCTGCTCCATATTTTCTCTTAGCCTTTCTTTTTTCAGTACAACTTAAAAATATTGCTTTTTCTTACTCTAATTTAAAAATGTTCATACATTTTGGATGTATGGATGTGGATGTGGAGAGGCACTGGAAGGCTAAATCTGTCACCAAAAGTGATTTGGAGTGAGAACATTAAGGGAAATGATATATCCCTCCTCTAATGCATTTGGCTAAACTCTCACGCTCAGAAAAGAATGTTTCCTTCACTGAGGAGGATCTCTGGCGTATCGTGTGGCCCAGATTGTGCCTGACCCTTTTCCGTAGGAGAGTTGGACTGTTTCTTAACAGCGCCAGGGAGATTGCTAGAAATAAGTGCTATGGACAGGCACGTAGAATATCTGTATACCAGAGTAGATGTGAATGCATTGTTGGGTTGGTGCTGCAGATATAACTGCAGAGTCATGAATTGCTTTTCCTGCCACAGTAGACTGAAAGGAGAGTTTTAAAACTAGTGTCAGTTGATGAAGTTGGAAAGTGATTTAGAAGTTATTTGTTTGACACTGAGAATTTAACTTAAAGAATATAAATGATACGTTCTGATACTCAGTAAGTGTTCTGTCAAATTTAGGACAGACCTGTGGCATCTTTGGAAGTCAAGATTAAAACTCAGAATCGCTGCTTTGTGAGGGCGAAGGCTGCCTTCTCTGTAGTTATATCTGGGATTGATAAGGAAAAGACAGCTGCAGTTGCCAGATATCACTGGATGAGATGCACTCAGTTGGTGACCATCCGTGATCATTTACAGAGAATGTATAGGTCTTTCAGTAGCTCTTTCAGGAGCTTCCAGGTAAGTGGATACTGTCTATAAAGATTAAACATATAATACTAGCAGATTCCTGAAAGTGTTTTCTTCTCTTCATTAGCATGTTTTTTACTTGCTTGCCTTTTGCTTCAGGCAAGTGTCAGCTGTTCAAGTATTTAAGTCTTTCATGTAGTGAGAAAAATATAGAAAAGTGTAGTTTGCGTATGATGCAATACTCAGCGTTCTCTGGATTTACGGGAAGGTGAATTGGTGGTGTTTCATATAGCATTTTCATTTAGATTTTAAATAGTTCCTGTGAGATTCAGGAATGAAAGGAAAGAAAAACCTATACTCAAAGAGTAAAAAATAGAGCCACTTTAATGATGCGATGTAAGGCCTGATACAGCTGGTTACTAATGAAATCTCAAAGCAATCATTATTAAGTATCTGTCAATATGCTGCAATTTCAGCCAGTGATTATGCGATTTTATCATTTGGTTTGAAGTATCATTAGACAAAGGATTATCTTCTGTTGCCTTTTTTGGAAAAAATCTAACATTTAATGAAAAACATTATTGCATATATCACTGAATATAAAAGGTCGACTGTTATATATAAACTCGTTTTTCCATTTTAGCCATAAACTGCAACAAAATTTATTTGTTCAAAGTTACAAATCCCTAATATATGAAAAGAGCTTTCCAGTTACATTAAAAAAAAAAAAAACCCTCTCCTCAGTTATTAAAAGCAACTTCTTTTGTTTTGGTTACCTTTCAACTTAAGAAAATATAGGAATTGTTAAGTTTTAGGAGAGTTTTTTCCTTATTGATTTTTTTTTGTGTCCTTCTTGCAAAACAAATATATGTAGCATTTAATTAAAAAAATCTTGAGCTATGAAAATACAACACATGTTTTACAACAGCACATGTCCTCAGGGTGTTTCTTCCAGATATTAGAGATCACTGAAGGATTGAAAAATGCCCTCAGTTTCACCTCTGTACCCATGATATATAATGGGTGGTAAAGGATATTATGCTCTTGTGGTGTTTTATAATATAAAGTAATACTTAGTAAAATAAGAATAAAAGCAAAAAAAAAAAGTGTGTACTGTAATCACTTTAGGTTAATGATTTAAATTAAAGCTTTAAAACATGCTAACTTTAAAGATTTTTAAATTGCTTACTGCCCCTTTTTATCTGTTCCTATCATAAAAGAGGAACTTTTTATATTGCTCTTGATTAAATTCTGAAAAGAAGCCAGTGGTAGTTCTTTGCTTAAATACACATTAGTTTTCTTTACATTATCTAATACAGTTTCCCTGGAAATTTCAACTTGTGCAATAAGAGTTGTGATCTGGGCAATACAAGCTTAATTCTGAATTCATGATCTATTAAATCTGTGATTTGGTGCTGAAAAATGATGGAATTCTTCTGGAAATGGAGTTCTCGATTGTGCCAGGTGTGGCTTAAACCTAGCAGCCAACCCACAGTACAGAGGATCTTTAGAGTATATTCCGTCATTCAAATTTCATCTTAAAACTTCATGCTTAGCGCAATGCTACAGATTGCTGATGACCTTTCTTCTGCAATCAGAGAAGGGTAAAACAGAGATTAATTTAATCATGTCTATTTGTTCAGCACAAAATCGTTGACTAATTATTTTCAGCCACATTTTCCCTTCATTTTAGAACTATTGTTCCAATATTGATGTATCAATATGTTCATCTTGTCATTTTACTTGGAAACAAATAAAAAACAGTAGTTTGTCTATACAGCCACTAGAGGTCACACGTATGAGTTATCTGAATCTATATCTGCATGGTTCCTTCCATAGAAATAATCCCGAACCTTATAAAATGGAGATGTGCGTATTCTATGTAATAGTAAAATCTATTTTATAACACGAGTTAAATTATTCCTTGAGCACTTTTCTTTCCTTCTCTTTTAAATATTCTAAACATTTAAAAATAGCATGCATAGAGTCTTTCTCAGTTTTATATCAGTAAATCCACTCTTGCGCTAATTTCATTCAAGAAATTTGAGGATTGTAGTGAGTGGATGGCAAGTGTACTGCAGTATCTTGTGAAGAATCACTTGTAGCATGATTAAATAATCTATATCTAACAGTATGTTCTCTGTTGTTTTTGTGTGATCTTTTGGGGCTGTGCATTTATAATTGTTGTCCTAATTCTGTGACTCTACAAATCTAAAAAAGCTATCAGAATTAAGATTAAATCATTTTCACTTCAGTGAGAGCAGGGCTGTATTGAGTGTATTTCATTATATATTTTCAAATGAATGTCTTATAGAATGAGAATAAGACATGAAAAATAAACTTGTGTCTACACTTTCAAGAATATTTACTAACAAATCATCTAGTGAGTGAAATTTCTGATAGACACTTGAACAGAAGAGACTATATCTGTTTCCTTAGAGAACTGGTACTCTCTTGCCTATTTTCATAAAATATATAGATTACATGTATATGCATACATATATATACACACATACATACATATGTAAGTGTACCTATAAAGGACACACATATATATATAATGGTGTATATTAATACAAATAAAAATATATTAGTATAAATTAAAATATGCATAGTTAAAGTTGTGTTTACATGCTTTAAGCTCTGAAATTTTTTACGGTACTGTGCAGTGTTTGTTGAAATAGGATATACTTTCAGTTAGGAGAAAGTAAACTTCCTAAGTATTCTTTCTACTCACATCCTTATAGAACAGGTTATGAAAATCATGTGGCATCTGAGTCCCTTTGTTTTATTACAGAAATATCCCTAGGTTACATAAATCCTTGTATAGGTCATTTTCACAGGAAGGGAAACAGATACAAATGTTCTGACTAAGAAACAGTATTCATACTGTTGTCCTTTAGGCATGTGTTTGTAGTGACTAAGTAAGAAACTGGAGAATTTTATTTCTGCATCTAGTGGCAGGAGACTTCTATCTTAGCATAATAAATGTGACGGTTAGATGTGTAAAGTTAAATAATAGGAATGCTTTCTTTCCTAATTATATAACCTGGCTAATTTGGAAATTACAGTTGGTATTGATGGTAGCTTATGGCTATTTTCCTTAGCAGAAGGAAATTCTGTCTCAAAAAATACAGTAAAAGACTCCTTCAGAAGAGTCAGGACGTGTGTGTTGCATAAGCATTGTAATGTCTGTTTTCTGGAACAAATCGATTCTGATTTACTTTTGTGTTTCAAACAGCACAAATTCAGCAAAGCAAGTGAATGAAGTATAAGAGAGATAACTGATAATTATGAATTTGATGATAATTATGGGTAGATATGAAATCTACGCTTACTTTTTTTAAGGAAGTTGTTTTGCATTTGATTGAAATGTATCCTATTTGTTGCTCATCAATAAGAATTCTTTCCTACTTTTTCATTACCTCTAGGTGATTGATATAGGTTCTGGAAAGGGCTACCTGAGTTCCTTTTTGTCCATGCACTATAACTTTAAAGTTTATGGGATTGATTCCTCAAACACCAACACTCACGGTGCTCATGAAAGGAACAGGAAATTGAAGAAACACTGGAGAGCGTATGAGAGTCGGGCAAGAGCAGATCTCAAAAGCCAGAAGTTGGAAGAGGTGAATGATGGGCCAGCGCAAACTGACATTAAATGTGAATCAAATACCAATGAAAAGCCCTTAAATAATAACAGCAATCTTCAGAGTCAAGACCAAGTGACTATCCAAGACTCTGGTGTTTTCACAGAAATTGCTACATCTGAAACCAGCAAACAAACTGAAATTCATTTGGTGGCTCAGACAGAGTCTGATGAGAACAAGCTTTCCGAAAATGTTCTTGATATTCTAGATATTCTGCCTGCTGATGCTGTTGATATTTTTAATTCATCTCGGTGTGGCTGTGAGGAAATCTGTGAAGAGGAAAAGGCACGGAGAAAAATGGCTTCTCTCCAGGCTAAAGCAAGCAAGTCAAGTGAATCAAACCTTTATTTTCCGTTGACCTCCTACATCACGGCAGAGACGGAACTCAGTGACATCATTACAGATCTGAAGGTTATTTTACTACTATTTGGATTGTCCACTAGCTTAATATTGTCAACTTTGTATAAACAAAATATTGGCATATAGAATATCGTCAGAGGTATAAATGAATGAAGGAGTCTGGTCCAGTGATGTTTTTCAGCCTTTGCCTAACTGTTTAATATGTATGTAGAGTGTTTTGCTGTTTCGATGTATGCATTAGGATTATATGGAATATGCGAGTAAATTAGTCTTTAGAATTTGGGACTAATCTAATAAGCTATAAAAATTAACAGCGTGCATAACAGTATATTCAGCTACTTTGTAGATGAATTTATAGGTAGCATGTCTAATTATTATGAAAATGGTTATATTTAGTAGAAGAATGCATTATTATCTGAAATATCTTTTCTAAGTTTTTTATTTTTTAATGTCATCTTTAACTTTGAAGGCATAAAAGAAATCGTTGCAGATATTCAACATGAAGAATGTCTAAAGAGACTTTTTTGTATGTAGTGGTTTTGGAGGTTACTTTAAATACAGTTAGTAATTTACTAACCCACTAGGTTTATGTGGACACAAACAGGCCCCAGCTCAGCTTCCCAAAGACAGACACATGAGTCTAGTGGCAGTATAGCTGTGTTACTTCCTATGCCTGAGCTATCCTACAGTGATTAAATAGATAGTGTGTAATCTTTCATGGAAAGATGAAAACCTGCCTGTGTTCAGTAGTAGCCAAATTAAATATATTCAAGGAGTGTAATTTGTCTCTATTCCAATATCATGTATTTGTGTTAGTGGCACTACATATGAGCTAATAAATCCCACTAAGTATCTGAGAGTGTGTGGAGCAAGCTCATATCTGCCTAGGAAGGATATATCCTGAGTGGTAGTTTGTTCACTTGAGTGCAGTATGAATTTTGGTTATATAGCTGGTGGACAGCAATAAAGTCTTCCCATGTGGCCAGAGAGGAAGCAAGGAGCTTGGGGCTCCCTGTGCCACATCCTTGGACTCTTTGTGGTCCTGGAGTTACTATTGTGCTTTACACTCATGCAAATGTCAAATAGATGCTCTTGAATTTGCACAGTTGGATTTTGTATCCTCTTGGTATGTAGTTTCTACTAGTGTAAATGGCAGTTTCTTTAAAAAGAAAAGGCCGTTTCTTTAAAAGAAAAGGTTATTGTAATTGAAAGCATCGTTGTTGTAAGAACACAGTAATAACTGCTCAGTGTACATGCTACATGTTATGAATGTGTGTAGTTAAAAATAATTTAAAATATGCAAATATTTATGTGTTTTAAAAGAAAGGATTTGAATTTTTATTTTAATGATACCTGGGAGGTGTTTTTTTTATTTTATCTAAGACATTAGAATGAGAAAAATTCTTGAGCAAGGGGGTTGGACTAGATGATCTTTAGAGGTCCATTCCAACCTCAATGATTCTGTGATTTTGTGATTTATAGGATAATTTTTGAAATTTGTTTGAATCACTGACGAAGTACAGAGATAGAAATACAGGGGAGGGTAGAAATTGTATGTAGCCCAGGTCTAATATTGAGATACAAAATTTTACTAGTCAATGAAATTTTAAGTTAAAGGACAGGAAAGTGTACTCAGTAATATCTAGTTATCCTTGCTGAAATCAGTGATGGACCAAAAATGTAACTGACAGAGATTGCCTTGGCACTTCATAAATTGTGAGTATTGTAGTGTTTGTCATATAACTTGCATATGATAACCCTCTTCCCCTGGCTTTTTGCTGAGAGAATCTCTTTGGCTTCTCTAGTCCAAGGACTTAAATGCTTTATTACAAAGTGGACTTCTTCCATTAGCTTCCAAATTCAGTGTTCTTCCACTCACTGGTTTATGTTTTCATGAGGGAGAAGATCTTGTACAAAGGTAAAAAACTAAGCCAAAATGAAACCTGAATTTTTGCCACCTAAAATTTTATGATCCTGGATCAAGGAAAGGGCAAGTGCAAGTGCAGAGAAGTAGTGCAAGTGAAGTGGAAGGCCAGAAATGGGGGGGATAGGGAAAAGGCAGAAAACAGAGAAATAAAAGGTTTGTTGTTTGATGTTTGTGCGCTATTAAATGTAGATGCCTGTCAAAAAATGCTGTAATGCAGAGGAGTAAAATAGATGTGTCACATAAAGGCAAAATGGTTAAAGAAAGTTACCGTATTTGAATGTAACAGGGTTCAGTTCTTACTGATAATCTTGCTAATGAATCAAAACAACAAACATTCACTTTTACAATTTTGATTCCAATTAATAAGTCTGGAAGAAAAGAAAAAGATATTATGAACGGTGAGAAAAGTGATAATTGAGATGGGAAACAGGAATTAAGGTAGATGAAGAAAAAAAAAAAGGAAAGCAAGAAATAGGATGTACAAAATAGAGTATATGACTCTGAAGTTCTACCATGTTCTTAGGGGAGAATATGCTTATGTGTAGCAGAATAGTAGCAGACGTACTGTAAAACTGCTATTGTAATGCAGTTTTGGAAATAGCAAAGCAGATGGTGAGGGACCTGCTGTTCAAATCGCACGGTTAGGAAGAAATGCCATAGGGTAAGTTGAGCCATTTGTTTTACAGTAGTAAATCTGAAGTAAAACAAGAAGGAAGTAGTAGTAGTATTGAAAGGAAAGCCAGAAAAGTAAAGAGAAAATGACCAGTACCTTGTCACTACTCAGACCTGCTCTTCCATTCAGTTAAGCCTGCTGCTCTTTATTGTCAACTCAGTCAGCTTTATTGATTCCTCATAGCCAAAGAAAGAAGATACAGCGATGAATGGATGACTGTAATCAAAGAGATGACCATTCTTATTCTCCATAGAGGAAATACACCATCTTGTCTTAGTACTGTAGTGCTTTTATATTTAAAAAAATCTAGAATGGAACAGCAGGAGTCCTCATGCAGTTGTATATTTAAACCTTATGAGTAAATAACCTTTTGCAACATGTTTAGGGATTTGGAGTTCGTTGTCATCTTGTTTTTGCCCTTTTCGTTGAAAAAAGGAGATGCTGCCTTTTTTTTTTCCTCCCCTCTTAGGACTCTATAATGGTGGGTCTTCATACATGTGGCGATCTTGCGCCGAATACATTACGAATTTTTACTGCCAAGCCTGAAATCAAAGCAGTTTGCAGTGTGGGCTGCTGCTACCATCTGTTGTCAGAACAGTATGAAAACCAAGGTGAGTCTTCTGACCCTAACTTGCGGCTGCCACTTTGCGTGTTGAGAAAATTACACCTTTTAATTAATAACCACCTTGAGACTGTTTCTTTCCAGTGGCTTACTTAGTGATGGTTTTAATTACTTTATGTAGGCCATTCTCTCCCGGATGCCCTGTAGCTCTCCTGTTTTTCCACTATTCCTAATATTCTTTTTGAAATTAAGGACATTAATGCAGAATGTTTTTATGTGGTTATGAATACATCTGTTTTTGTTCCACTACTTCGCTCATAAAGTGGGGAGGCTTTCTTGGTCAATATGTTTTCATTTTTCTAAACTACTTTGTACCAGATTTTGCTGTTGGCCTTTTGCATGCAATATTCATTTATGTTGAGTGGTACATGTATAACTGTGAGCAAAATTAAGTCCTTTTAATGTAAGTTGCTATTCTAAAAAGGACTCATCTAAATATTGTTCCCTGGAACATGGCCAGTTTACGGGATTATGGAACAGTACATGTATAACAGATTTTCTTGGGGAGGCAAGCTGAAAATTGGGTATTCACACTATATGTAAGTTTTCTTTTGAATGTGGCTTTTTCATTTTTGGGTGATGGTTGGTATCTTCAGTTGAGAAGTAAATTTTTGGTCTTTCTGTACAGCCTTCAAACATCAAAGTTAAAGATTGTCATTGTACAAATGGAATGAATGCATATTGTAATTGTAACAAAACTCGTTTTTTATATTATGAAAAACTCATGGTGCTTCTGATGTCTGCTGTTTAATATTCAACAGTGATTGCAACATTGTTGCCAGCAGAAGTTCTGGGAGGAATTATAAAGGAAATTCAGCTTAAAATCACAAAAGCAAATTACATGGTGTTGAGATCTGTTAATTACTTTAAGACACTTCTGCATCTGTAAGAGCTAGATAACCTGAGAAAAGCTTGAATTAATTTAAGAACGTTTGCAATGATTGAGAAAAATAATAAGAAAAATATGCAATATGTCAATGTTGTGCTTACTGTATTATGTATTTAAACAAGAACATAAGAAATACCTTTCCAGATCATAATAGTGCGCCATTGTGGACTAGAATTCTGTATCTGAGAGTAAGAAAATTAGATGTTATTTCAGGAGAACACAAGAGCCGGGTTACTTTAGCGCATTGCTCTTACACCTTCCCAACATACATAACTTGTGTATTAGGGGTACATAATAGGTACTTACCTTCCTAGTCCTTTTGATATCCATTCAAGGACTTTTTGTTCCTGAAATTGTCTAATGCCTTTTTGAACCAGGTGCTACTCTATGATTCTGTAACCTCCTGTGGTGGAAAGTTCCCAAAACTTTACTTACTCCTTCTAACATGGGTTCATACCCTCATTATTAAGAATTATGATGATTCGAATCAATGAAACACAAAGCGTTTAGTTCGTATCTAAAACCTTTTCTGTGGATGTCCATTGTGTTGGCGCAGTGGCCATTTCTACAGTTCTGTGGTTTCCTGTTTGATTTCTTGCAAGACCCTTGGGTGAATGGCATTCTGTCACGGTGACTTACTGAACTCTAAAATTGTTTGTCTGGCTTGATACTTCTTGCATAGGAACTTCATAGGGAACTAGTGTAAAATAAAATAATAAGCATTTAATAAGCATTTTCTATGCCATTTTCTGTTACTATTTTAAGTAGAGTGCAGATTTCCATATACATGCTACTTTGTATTTGGTTCGTTTATTTTTAGTGCATAATGAAGGACATCAATTAGCTGGTTTTCCTGAGAAAACAAGCGTGTGTAACTGAGCTATGAAAGACCATCTGCCTAAGCATTAGAACCTGATCATCATATCAACTAAATTTGAGGGAGAGGTGCATTGGTAAGGCTTATTTCAGCACTTTGAAAGAACTCGACAGAGAAGAGCACAGGCAGAAATCAGCTGCTGTTCTTTAAATACTTGGCTGCTCAGTTAGATTGACCATACCACATGCAATCTCTTGCTTGTTTTAATGGTCTTTTTATGTTGTTTAGCATAGATCTGAGATAATTTCAAACAATTCTAGATGTAGCATTTTAAGTTTGCAGAATACTTCAGAAGTTCTTTTTGTATCAAGTTTTTAAATAACGGTGAACTTTTCAGGTACTTGTAATGAGCTTTGTGTGTCTCAAACATCTGCTCATTTATTGTTATTTCGGTGAACATAAAACTTGCTCTTCTTACTGTGAGATGATTACTTTTTTGCTGACAAGTGCATAAGGCTTTTCTAAAGAATTGTTCCTCAGATATCATCAAAAGATCAGATGTGATAATTATTGTAAGTTCAAAGAAACAAATCTACATTCACAGTAATAGGATATATTGCAGTTTAATAAATGTTTAGTTAGGGAAATTAAGTAAAATTGGCCTTTGGAATTTCTAGCTATTTGATTTTTTTATATATAAAAGTTCCTCAGTGAAAATCAGTCGATGCAGAGTAAACAGAAATTACCACATTCTTCTTTTGTGAAAGAATACGTTTGCTCAGACTGTTTACTAGGGTCAATGAAACTATGAGCTAGGGTAGTCATCAGCCTGAGACTGTAGAGAAGTGTGGAAGTCTAAAGTGTAGTGAAGTGACCTTAAGCTTGTCTTGTTTGAGACCAATGAAAAGTTACATTTTCATTTCATATTAATGGATTCACTCATATTCATGAGATAAGAATTTATCTTTCTGATGCCTGTTATAGGAGATATGGATCTAAGGTGGTGAGTAGTTGCTGGTTTTTGGTGGGCTATTGAATTGCATTGATTAGTGCAAGGAATTTTTTTGCATCTGTGCAGAACTAACTTTGAGGAATAATTACTTACATTTCTCTTATATTTTAAAAATAGGAAAGATGTTGTAAAGTTGTATGACAACACTACTTTGGGACTATTACTGATGAAAATAGATGTCATGAATCTGACAATCAGTATGTGATGTCCTTCTGCATGTCTATAAACAGATATTTTTTCTGGAAATTTTGGCTATAGGACTCCATCTGTAATTTTCCTGGAAAGAATTTTAAACTGTGTGTCATGCTCATGAAGGCCTTTGTTTAGATTTATTAGTGACTGCAACCAAGTGGTGCTGCATAATCTCATTTTTCTGTTGAATTAAAAATAGTTGAAACTGTGAGTTTTAACACCTGTCTTTAATTTTACTGCTGTTATCATAAGTTGTATCAAATACTGAATAACAGTTAATGAGGAGTATTATGACAACTCATGGAAAATTTGAGTAGTTTAATTTTGGTTTTAGGAGAATTGGCCATTTACACAGAGATTCTTCTGAAGATAAAATGCACTTAGCCTTTAATTGATTCCTTTGGGGGTTTTCCTCACTGTTACTATGTCTAATAGTCAATAACTTCATAGTAGGAAGAATTTTATTGGAGACTTTTTACATTAGCTTATTTACATAGTAAGCTCTTTGGCAGTTTTTCTCAAGAATTTCAGTTTCCTAATGATATCTAGGTTGAATCAAACTCTGTATCTCTATTCAGCAGCTGATCTTTGCCTTTTGGGGAGCTGCCTTATCCAACATGCAGCAATTTCATTTCTGGAACAACTGGACAATGATTATCCATTAAAAGGCAGCAAAGGTGAATTACAAATTTTATCAAAAAGTGTCTCGATTCCTAATTCTCTTATTTGCTATATCTCCAAAATATGTCACTACAAATCTAGAAAACCATGGAATTGTTCAGTATGATTAGTAAATAATTCAACTAAATTTTTACATTTAATATGAATAGTAAAAATAAATACTTATCTTTAATTATTTGAAATCATAGAATCATAGAATGCTTAAGGTTGGAAGAGACCTCTAGGGTCATGTAGTCCAACCCCCCTGCACCTGAAGGGTCACCTAGACCATGTGGCACAGGGTGGCATCCGGGCAGGTTTGGAAGATCTCCAGAGAAGGAGACTCCACAGCCTCTCTGGGCAGCCTGTGCCAGGGCACCATCACTGTTAAGAAATTTTTCCTTAAGTTCCTGTGGAATTTTTGGTGCTTCAGTTTGTGGCTGTTTCCTCTAGTTCTTTCACTGGCCACCACTGAAAAGAGGCCAGCACCATCCTCCTCTCTCTCTCCCTTGAGGTGCTTATAGACACTGATCAGGTCCCCTCTCAGCCTTCTCTTCTTCAGACTGAAGAGACCCAGCTCTCTCACTCTTAGGGCAGATATTCCAGGCCCCTGATCATTCTTGTAGCCCTGCTCTGGACTTTCTCAAGCAGTTCCACATCCCTCTTGCATAAGGTCTCAAACTTTAAAGATATAGTAGTATAAGTGGTTTCAATGATAGCCCTGTGATCAAAAATATCTTGTGAATTTATCAGGCATACTCCAAATGGGAACACGCCAGAATTTGCAATAGTAAGTCCTTACTATTGGAAGGAAAAATATATGTGCTAAGCAGATGAATTCTAGCGGTCTCCTGAAAGTTGTGAAGAATAACTTGTCTGCAAGGCATTTTGAAAGAAATTGGGAGAAAAGCTAAGAAACTTATATCACAGCATGTGTTATTATGGGCATAGCTAGCCTGAAAATGCATTAATTTAGAGATTATGTAATCAGGCAACTTTCTGTACCAGAGCAAGAGTCTCAGGACTCTGAAGTAAGGTGAATATAAACTTTGGCTATATGTGTTAGAATTTAACTTTTAAAAACTACTCAACATAATTGAGGGAATTAAAAGGGATACAAAGGATAGTCATAAATCATTTATAGCAGTTCAATGAGTTTATTAAAACCGAAAAGGTTGACTTGTATGTTGCTTAACTTTTTTTCAAAGATTCTGCATAGCCAGTAATGTTAAAATATTTATCACTGATACCATGGCAACCTACAAAAACACTTCCAAACAAAAGATCAGAGAGCTTCATTTCTTTCCAAGTAATCTTTAGATATTGCTGCACAGATCACGTTTCTATCAATTTGTAACACAACTCGTGACTCAAAGCCCAGGTGTTTTTCATTAAAATTGATCCTGAAAAAAATTTAAGCTTGGAGAAAATATTGTTAAATAGTAAAACCAATGAATGATTGAATTACCTATGCAGAAATACATTTTCCTACATAAGTATGACAAAAATACTTTAAATCCTGAAATTATATGGTAATTATATGGCATTTTATGTTAAATACTTCGAAGATTTTGATATCACTTAGTCATATGGAACCTTTCTGATTTCTGAATTACTGAGGATAAATAATAATATTTTTGTTATTATCAATATTAACACTTGAATACTGATTTGCTTTTATTCAATAATATTAAGGCAGTCTGTTCAAAGGGTGAGAAAGTTGAGTGACATAATTTTCATGTTATTTCTGTGATTGAAGAACGTTATGAATCAGATCTTTGACTAGTGTAAGCTGGCATAAATCGCCTGAGTTAGGTCCAACTTTAAAACAAGAACAGGTGTCAAATGTTCCTGAGATGTTATATTAGAAACAATTTTAGATTGTTTCTATGGAGATTTACAAAATCTCTTACTAAATTAGGAGATTTACAAGATTCTAAAATACCCAAAATGGGTGACTGTTTTACCAAGTAATCTCCTTTTTTTTTCTTTGCTACAAATATTGAATATTTGTAGTACATTTATTTTGCTATCAAAATATCATTTCATATGTTAATGAATTGCCTTTATTTCATTTTGTCTACTGCATCTGTAAGTCACTAAAACTTTCTGTTGTAGCTTGAATACATATATTATACTAGTCTGCATTATATTACATTACTTGTATCAATTTCTCAGGTCGTTTTTGACCAGTATGCCAGACAGTGCATGGAAGAAAACCAATTCATTATTACATAAAACAATATTTTGATAATAAAATAGATATACAGGGTGGACATAGAGCCTGTATTCATGTAGTCTTCAGTATGGATAACAGATACCTAAGGAAGTGCATAAAGTGAAAGGTAGTATGTAGCAATACTTCTCCGCAGTACTCTCTGCTGCCAGCATGTTGTGGCTTTTGGCCTTCCTGGGTGGGACGAGGAGGAAAGGGGAGGTAAAAAAAAAAGCAAATCTTTACATTTAATGGTCCTTGGTAGATTTTTAATCCTTGAATTTGTCAGGTTACTTTAGAGCATATGCCAACTTTTAGCATCTATAAGATACTACTATAGGGAAGAGCACTGCTTAACTGAATGTTGTATGTCTCATACATACATTTCCTTTCCTTTCACATTTTTTAAGCCTGCTAAATGCTTGTTTCTTTTGATACCTCTTAATTCTGTATGTAAAAGGCAGTGTCCACTTGTTCCCTGTTTATTTTGTTAATCCCTTTCTGATTCTTTTCATTCAGCAATTGTCTCTTCTACCGTTTTAATTTTCTTATATTCCTTGTTCTTGGTATTAAAATGTTCCTTACCTGTGATAATTTATATTTTTTTTCTAGTGACACTATATGTTATCTGGGATGAGAAAAAAAAATCCAACCACAGTGCAACATTATTTATATAGTGGCATAAGCCTCGTTATTATTGAGCAAATATTATTGAGCATAGAAATATCAACTGTCAATTTAAAATCCTTCATTATAGTTATGAAGTTAATATTCTTCTGACTTTGGATCACTTTCATCTACATCGAATTTCATGTGGCATGGCATAGACTATCACACAGTGTATAAATTAATTGTTGTTAATGTTAATTAACATTAATTGTTAATGGTTGGCTCTGATTTTTATTACCTTTAGGTTCATGAGCAAAGTTTCTCCTTCTCTTTTTAACTTCCTCAGCTCATTTATAAGTTTGATCAACAACTCTGCCAGCATAAGTCTCTTTAGGCTTTTGTTGCTGACCTCTGTCCTCTATGAATATGTTTGTTAGATATGACTTCCTATCAAGAAAGTTATGTTAACTCTTCCCAAGTATGACATATTGGCTAACGTAACCAAAGACTATTTTCTTAAATACATACTCCACTTTTAATTGTGAGGCTTACTGCTGGGAAGGGCCACAGTTATTCCCTTGAGCTCTTCGTAAGTATTAATATTACATTTATTAATATACTTACTGTTCAGGTCTCTAGAATCAAAACATTTTAATGCCGAAGTTACACATCACATTTCTGCAAGTTCATCCTTGGATTTTTTTAAGAATTTTTGAATGAATGACATGTGGCCATTGCATTTTTTTAGTGTTGATTATTAATGTTGATTTTTTTTTGTACTTCTATAACCTCTTCAAAGGGATAGTTTAGTTTTAGATATCTCATCTGATCAAATCCTTTAATGAAGTAAGCTTGCAATTTAAGAACTTGGGCTTTTTTTGTGCTTTGTTTCCTTCATGCTTCTTTGTACTTTCATTATCTGTTAGTCCTATGGCTACTGATCCTATAGCTACTGTCAATTTATAAGAAATTCTGTAGACATTCAGATACCTGCAAAAGGTCCAAAAGATCTCAGAATGAAATACCTATGCAAATTTTTATCAAAAGAACATATTTTTAATTATTATTATTATTATTATAAGCATTAAAAAATGCTTTCTTTTTGACTCTGCTGTTTACACAGATGACCCAAGAAAGTTATCTGTATATAACTCTTTTTCACCTGTCACTGTGTGGATTACAGATTTGTGCTTTCAGAGAGTTTATGCTCTCTAAAAGAGATTCAGAATAATGCATTGACCATTTCTTACTCTGAAGTGGAGTCAAATTGTTCAGGAAATAATAAAAATTACATAGTTTAGAAGAAATAAAAACTTTTTTAAAAAATATTTATATCAACCGCAATGAAACTTATCATATTGAGGCAAAGGGATTGCCAAAACTAGAAATCTTCATGAGGCAAGATTACTTGTTAGTGTTTATGACATTGTTGTTGAGTATCGCTATCACTATGCATTTTAGTCTGAATAGTTTAAATCCTTTCTAGGCTTATGTAAGAACAGACCATGTGTTCATGCACATACTATGCACAGCTTTTGTTTGTCAAGAGCTTATGTAATGTGATCTAATGTGTGTTTCTCCAGTGGTCAATCCGAACTCTCTAATATGAATCTCAATGGAAACAAAACTTCATGAAAAACTACATGTTTAATGTATCATTTATTGCTATAACATACATAGTAATATAATAATATAGTAATATAATAACATAGTAATATAATAATATAGTAATATAATAATAGGAAAAAATCAATTATATATGAAATATATAATTTTCTACTTAGTTTTTTTAAAAATAGAATATTTTATATTATCAACATAAAATCTACTATATTGCACATTTTATAAACCAACTAGTCAAAAACATTGTCATATTTGACAAGGGAAAATAATAAAATTCTTAAAATGTAGGTAAGGCCTTCTGAAATGTAAGGCCATTTTTGAAGCAGAACTTCAGAAAACTGTGTTCAACTATGTTTTACTCTTTTAGTGACAATGACTGACAGTGACTTTTAAGGCTTACGTTGCATTTTTGCGCACTTTTGTAGCACAATATCAGCATAAAACATTATAAATATTCTGCAGCAAATAAGCAGGCTGCACAATTTGTAATATTTAAATAATTCCAGAAGTGCTCCTTGGAAGTATAGTACTATATATTAATAATGTTACTTTAGCGATTTAATAAGAAAACTCAAATGTGCAAAATGACGTTTGAGTGATAATTTCAATTGGCTGTTACAGGGCTCATCATATTGAAGACTCCTCATGGATACATGGTATTCCACTCCTTGAGATCTTTTTTAGGCATAGCTTGTGTTTGTTATTGAAAATCTTTTTCAACTAAGTCATAAATTTACCAACTTTTAACAGAATGAGAAAAAATAGAAGTAGGATGTATAATATATAGTTCTTTTAAAGATGCTGATTACATTTGAAGTTATATAAAGATGGCTTAAATATTATCTCTGCACATATATTATACCTTTGTCTCCTACTTTGCAAATCAGTTGTCTGATTTAGGGTATAAATTCTTTTACTTTCTTAAATTTTTATCACGCCTCGCTAACTGAGTGCTGTGAGAAATGTCTGGTATTATGAAAAGGTGGTAATTGGCTTCAGAGGGAATTTTCTCTAAATAAAAAAGTAGACAGGTCTTCCCTGGAGTTGAAATTCATCTCCCTTTGGTGTGGACTTTATTAGAAGCAACTGTGGAATAATCCATTGTCCAATTGGAAATAAGAGTTTACAGATACTTAGCAACATACCTTTTTATAGGTATGTTTTTTATAAGAAAATTGGAGAAAGTAGTTGATTACATATAGAAGAATATTCATTCTCTAGGATATACTTTTCTAGGGCATTTTGTGGGTTTTATATCCTATAATTCACTTCTGTTTTTGCATTTAAGAGATTTTATACATTTACTATATTTATGAGAAAAGAATGTTTCTTTCCAACATAGTTTTAATTAAAAAAAATTATTCATCTTTCTTTCCAGCTAATGTGATAGTAAATGCCATTTGGCAAAAAAAGTAATATCTGTTCTGATATGAAGTTGGTGTCCATTTTACTTTGTATGTATGTATTTTAGTGAAAATGTCTGGCTTTTACTCTCATTTTGAAATGGATTTGTAAATGGCAGACCTTCATCTTCAGTAACATATTTGCAGTTTTGAATATTTGAAGAAAATGTTGTTTTACTAGTAAATATTCTGTGTTATGTGCCTTTGGGAAACAATTTAACAAGAAGTTAAGATGATTTAATATTTAATGTATTTTAAGTCAAAATCCACCTTTGTATGAATAACTTTCTTATTAGGAGTTTCAGTTAGAGTGCATATGAGAAAATGCCTGTTTAGTGTTGCTGTTTTTTAATGTGACTAGTGGTAACCTCCTAAAATTAGGCAATAGTTCAAATAAGCAATATTTTAATACAGGGTTAGCAAAGAATTTGATTTAATCTCCTGTCACATGTATTAACCACATCTTTTATGAAAACTCTTGGGTTCTTTGGTAGTGCTGAAATGAACTGTATTTTTCCCTGGAAGCTACCATACCATAGATTCATGGGGATATATTTATTTCCCAACTTCAAATCCTAAAATAGGAATGAGGGATAAAGGATAATGTAGTCCCATCTGTTGTAGCCATTACTATGTCAGGAAGCACCCAAGAAGGACAGGGTTCCTGTGGTTGTTGTTTCCCAGATATTGCATTTGGAGTTAAGAATTGAGAATCTTTTTGCCAGCTTTGTAGGTTCAGCTGTGTACAGACTTTAGGTGCTGTATCATGTTTCTCTCCTCTGTCTTTGGCGAGCATCCCAAAACAGTGCTGGCCAATAAGTTTAGTGATTAATACAGAGGTTTTTAAATGTGCTTGGCAATCCTTGAACAATTCTCTCGGAGACAGCTGTGTCTGATCCTCAGTCAGTTGTGCTTTTTTCTGTAGGCTTGGCACTTCTTTGGTTTTTGCCTTGAATACCCTGTAGCTTCCCAGAACGGAGCCTTCACATTCTTGCCTTTCTTTTAGTTTCAGCTGTTTTTTGCTTTTTCTTTCATGATCATAGAAGGAGATGATAGACACTCAAGTGCATTCCATATGGAGTACAAAAATGCAGCTGAAGTGCAGAGCTGTTTAATAACTGTCTGAACTCCAGGTTCTGGGCGCTTGAAATGGTGAAAATAACAACAAGAAGAAAACTTTGAAATGCAGCTCTTAGAATCAGTGGGCATAACACATCTTAAATCCATATAGTAATAATTATATACAATAATTCATACACCACCACATACACACAAGTTGGGGAATTATACTTTATACTGTAGGAGTATCATAAGATTGGACAAGGATTATGAGAATGAATAATGGACAGTAAAACACTGGAAGAAACGAAGATGTTAATATCAAAATAATATGATTGAGTAGGAGATGTGACTTTTTTCAAGGAATATAAAAAGACAAGAAAATTGATGGTTTATTTTTTGGGAGTACTTCTGCTACACTAATTGATTACTACTTGCGGTATTTTACAAGATCTAATATTGGTCACACTTCATAAACAGACGTCTATGTAGCTGGTTTTATCCAGTGCAGGTTTTAGGAGGTAAAAGATAAAAGTGTATTTAAGCATTTGGAACTGAATAGATTGTTTTGCAGTGTTAGGTCACTGAACTATGTTATTAGGAACTACTGAGAATACATAGACTGTTTTTATAAGTTGAATATTAAAATAAGGGATAAAAATGATGAAAGTTGAAATCTAATACAGCAACTGATTGCAGTCTTTAAGATTGTTTTCAGGGAATTATGTGATTAAAAGCTACTGTGTGACTAAAAGCTATTGTGTGAGTGGTTTCATACAGTACTAGCAGTGGTTTTGCAATTGGCATGACAGTGCTAAATCAGAATAAGCTCTCTTCTTTTGAAGTTATGTTCTCATGCTGAAACACTTTGACAGACTGGTGTTTCACAACACGTCAGGAAAAAATTGTCTAAGTAAAGATAAAGTTTAGAAATGAAATAAGCAATGGTTGTTTTTCTAAGGAAAATATAATTTCTGCAGCAAAATGCAATGCTGCATGGGAAGTAAAGTCTGTACAGGCAAAGTTTTTCTGCCTTTTTTCTGAGACATACTGTTTGCAAACTAATGAACTTCATCATGAGAAAATAAATCACATCTGTTGTGGTTATGTGTATATTAAAATGCCTTAAACTCTTTTAAAAGAACTGAAAGGTAACATGCATTTCATGAAAACGAGAATCCTCTATTTTATAATACTTTGCCAATTACTATTACATATTTCTTACTTTGATTATTTCAGAGCAGATATTATAATACTAATCTACATAGTACCAAAAATTGAGACAAAACCCTGATTTGCCTTTCATAAATTATTCACTGACCATTGTTTCATGACAAAATGAGATTGTTTCTACCAGGATGATTTCAGTGCATAGTGTTCAGTGAACTGTAATACAGGCAGAAATATCATAAAAATGAGCTTAATCAGATAATGACATTAATTTGGTAATGAAGGGTTACCTTCCAGAAGGTTTATCAGAAAATATACAACTCAGTTGTTATATTGGAAATTGGAAGTTGGAAGATTTGGGAATTTGGATAAATGTAAATAAACTTTCTTAAATGCTAACAAAAATGTAAAAAGCAGGATACTGCAGGATCACAGGGAACCCTAGTTAAGCTTATTTATATGGTGACATAAAACCCATTGGTCCTTAGGTTTCATCAAGATTATGTTTTGCACAAAGTGCAAAGTGTTTTCAATTTTAGACTACTGGAAATGGTAGTGTTCTGCTTAGAACTGAAGATCTATGTAAGGTCTAACATTACAGTAGAGAAGCTTGACCTTTTCTCTCAGGCTTTCCTGGAAACTACTGTGTGCATACCGAAGAATTCCTCAGTAAAATCCTTCTATTTTATTTGTACTGCCAAATATTTATAATTACTATAAAAGGAATATAAATAAAGAACAGTCCATATTCTCTACTTTTGAAATCCTTTTTCTTAGCTATGCTTAGTTGTGGTGGTGTTCAAACAACTCTGTTAATAAGTTTCTCATAAAAATTACTGCTTAAATTGGAGTATTAAAGGATCTGTAAATAGGATGAAAACAACAGTACAATGGGCCTGAAGTATTTCTCTACATCAAGACAGAATTAAACCATGGTGAAAGGAGTTATAGCTGTTATAATTTTAACATAATGCAACACTAAATTTTGTTGTGATTTGTGCTTTCTTGCTACTTCGTCTAATCGTTTTGGTATAGTAAATGTCCCATATACTTTTTTTTCATTTGGAATTTAAGTAAAAGGGGAAAAAAATCCATTACATATTAGACTCAAATAATATTAAAAAGACTACAAGTATTATGTACAACTGATATTCCATAATTACAGAAAGTGACTGCAATATGATACCTCTACAAAATTTATCAGTAATTTATAGGTCATAAAATGGGGTCTAAATAATCTGTCGGTAGAGAGAAAATAACATGACCTCAAAGAGTGAATTAATAAATTAGAATTTTATTCTAGCAAAATAATATATGTGTAATGTGATATTATAGCATTTCTCAGAAGAAATAAAAAGTGGAAATCTGACATAAAAATTAACAAAAGGCATGGAAAAATGGAAGAAAGTGATGAATGTCGGGTAATCACTATCCGCGTTCATTTTTGGTGGGGAGTAACTTTAAGTAAAAGGTGGTACCTTCTATCAGAAACTTTTAATAAAGTTTTGCTTAGATGTTAACAGGTTCTGGGATTTTACCCTAGAACAGCGTCAGTTCAGTTCATGGAATGATTATGTAGATTTTTTTTTTTAACCTTTCATGAAAAGGGAAATTCTGACTGATTGACTCCTTTTGTTGAATTATAACATGATTTCTTAGTTGTTTAATGTGCAATCGAAAACGTCATCTGCTTGCTGTGAAGTCTTCCGTAGAATACCCATACTTAAAATGTTGCTTGAATTTTAGAACTATTGCTGTGCCATGGGTTGGGATTCTTTTAGACTCGTGCCATAATTACACATTTTATAAAGATCATGTGCAGGAAATACTAAAAAGAATCAAAACTCTTGAAAAAAAACATACACAATATATTTTCAAATGGCCTAAATGAAATTAGCCATCTCTTAATTGCAATTTTGCAGGGAAAAACAACACAATATGGTAATTTGTGAGCTATGTAAGATTAAGTGTGCCTAAACATACACACAGGCACTAAAAGCATTTCCCTTTTTTAAAATCTGGCTGCTAAATATATAAGTTTAATTACAATATATTTGTCTTTCAAAAAAAAATTTAATGCGTTGCTTGATAATGCACAAGATATGGAAGAATAAACAAAACTCAGAGAAGGCAATATAGTAGAAATGTAAGCAAGCTTGGGAGATACTTTTTTCCAATACTTTTCCTTGTGCTTTACAGTTTTAATAATTTAAATGCATTAATAATTTAATAATTTAAATGAAGATAGTGCTTGCCTGATTTTCTTTTTTAAAAATGTCTTAAGTGCTTCAGATTTAGGTGTAAGTACAGTGCATGGTTATTGAGATCATGGTTCAGTGAGTAGCAATTTGAATGGGTGGATGATGGGTTTTCCTAGAGAGAAGAGTGTAAATTAGAAGGGAAAACTTAAAAAGAGGGATGATTTCAGCTTTTGAACTTATTTTGCAATTAGGAAACTGAGGGCTTTCACTACAGGAGGAAAGGGATGTATCCTTTAAAGTTCTGTATTTCCCATTATTTCTTCACCTAGTTTTCACAGAATGAAGTCTGCTTATGTGATTGTATCCTAGGCTTTTTGTACCTTTGACAAGCCTTATTTCTGCTGTCCTTTTTTTAACCCCATTACATTGATTCGCCTTCAAATACGCCTGAGTCAGGTTTCTGTAGTGAAAAGCCAAGTTCCTATCCAGTCTTTCTCTTTTTTTTTCCTGAGAAATTAGTAATTATTCAGTGCTCGAAACTATAAAATGACTAATAAAATAATAAATGCTCAAAATATTGTAGATATGTGGTGCATATAAAACTGGATTTTACAAACATTTATGAGACACTCCATGTAATTTGATCCTCACACATTTGCATTATTTCTGAGCATTAAGACTTTTGCTATTCAAAATATTGATATTCAAAGAAACTGAATCACAGATTGTGATGCAAATGCTTCTTGTTTTTGAAGAAACAGCAAGAGCCTTTGCAGCTGTTCTTTCCTGGAAAACAAACATGCTGTCTAGCAGCAAAGCACAGACCTTCAGTCCTGGAATAAACGAACAGACATTGTTCTGTTCATGTTAAAACGTTGTTTATGATAGAGGAAGACTCGAACAAGAATTGATAGAGAAGTCCTGGTACAGTGTCACGATGCCCAGCTTGCATCTTGTGACTTGTGCTATGGCACTGAGTGCCACAATTAATTGCAAACTCTTTTATTGTCCATTAACCACCTTTTTCAGTGGATCATTTGTAAAATTCACCTGCTTTGAATATTGTTGGAAATCGTAAAATTATGAGAAGTTGCACATAAACCAGAAACATCCATTACGGAGAAAATACTTAGTCTATAACTTTGATATGCTGTCTGTTATTGGAATAAGAAAACAGTAAAGGTTTTTTTCACCAAATTCTAACGACTGTTTGCACTACTCTGTATGTTACTCACTCTGTAAATAAGAGAAAAAGGGCTCATGAAATTACACCTGTTATTTTTTCCTTTTTGCAGATTGCACAGCAAAAGTGTGGGGATTTCCCATGTGTCAGTACTTGAAGGATGAGGGCTGGTGCTGTGGTCGCAACGCTAGAATGTCAGCATGCTTGGTATGAGTCCCTTTTTTGTTATTGAGAACTTTATCCAGACATCACAAAATTCATTGTTTTGGGCATCTAATCTGTGATTAAATCCAAGAATCTACAGAATAATATCATTAATATGATACATTACAACTAATAAAAAATAGTATTGACTTTCCAGCATTATATATTTGAAAAATAGTGAAGACATGAGAAAATGAAAAAACGAATATTGACAAAATGTATTTTAAAAGTGGACAAAGCAGCCAAACCTTGATCAGAACCAGTTCCTGGCCAAGATGTAGAGGGAACTAAGTAACTGTTGAAAGAATGCAACCAATGACTCCCCCTAAAATCTTCTATGATTCATAATACTGAATATTTTGCTTGTTGGAGACCAAAACAAAACTGCCAATTTTTAAAAAAAAATAAGAAGCACTCAAAGTTGTATAGCTTAAGAACCTGGAACATTAACGTTGCATCAAGAGATGAAATGCTTCTGAAAACCTGACCTCATTCAAGACAGAATGATGAACTGATGTCTAATTTGAAAGAACAGATACATATCAAAAATTATAACCATTGTTTAGGTTGGAAGAACAAGGTTGAAAGAACAATGTCTCTTTCCTCTATGGATTTATATTTTCTGGGATCAAGACGAACCCCAGCAGGTTCTGTCTAGCCTCAGCTGCAAGCTCTCTGTTTCCTTTATACTTCCAACTTGTGTAGGCTAAAGACGCAGCAGAGACTAAAGTGTCAAAGTTATATAAGCTTCAGCTGGCATGATAATGGAACGCTATCAGACGAAAGTATGTCACGACAGTTGCTTAGTATTTCGTAAGAGTTAAGTGTATTTCTCTGAACAAGGTACAAGATACAAAAAAAAAAAGTTTTTTCACAAAAAAAAAAATCAAAAATAGACTTACCTTTTTCTTTTCTTGTCCATAGCAAGTTCTTGCTCACCAGACTGTAGTTATTTCCTTTTCATTCTTTTGCTTTCTGAAAGGAGAAGCATAGACTGTCATTCAGCAGAGGCAGAAAGAAATTTTACCAGTAGACGACCACCAGTAGATGATATTGATCATATCTTATATCTCTATTTTAGATTTTTTAGAAATCATGGAAATTTCACAGTTAAATATATTCTTTTTAATAAATCTTAAAAAAAAATCTCTGCGTTTCTGATGACTAGGATTTTCCTCACCTTCCACTGGATGAGGCGAGACAGCACAGTGCAGCCAGGCACTATTCTTCCCGTGAGGAGGATCTGGCTCAGGGAAACTCTTATCTGCTGAACTATGTTGATACATTCATCATTACTGCATATGTCTGCTCAAATTGTTTGACATGCTGAGGACCAGAGGGTCTGGATGAGGTATCAGACCCATCCAGAACATGTTAGCACCCATATCCATCTTCTAGGCAGCTGCAGATAGGTGCTGCTGTGGTAGTTATAATTTGTACAGATAAGTCAAGTCTGAAAACTTGTCTGAAGTCATGGTGCAGCAGCTGGACTGTTTTTGAAGAACAGTCTGAAATACAAGAGCAAACTAGGAGAAAGAAAAGGGGAAGGTGATTCAGTGACAATTTTGTATTATCTCATTTGTTGTACAGCCAGGCAATTTGTTGAGTTTTTATCATCATTTTTACTATGATGTTTAATATTCAGTTAAAATTTATTTAGGTACAGAGTCTTAAAAATGTGAAAGAATCTTCCGCTCTTCCAATATCTGTAATTTTTGTTCACTATGGATCATAAAAATCAAGTATTGTCATACCTGCAGCAGGATTTATGATAGGAACATTCCATTGTGAAAGATATTGAACATCTTTTAACTGCAATTTCTCTTAAGTTTTTGTTTTACTTTACATAGGAAGTTCAATTTATGTGAGTACTGGGGACTAAAAACCTTTTAAGACATTGTACATTGAGCTTCTTTAAAATAGTTGAATAAACAAAGTAAATTGCTTTTATTTCTGTAGGAACAGATTCAAGAAAAATACATTGCCTCTTGCACTTTTACAAAAAGTAATTGTCTTAAATTTTCTTAGAATGCTAAGCAAAACAAATGAGGTTTGCTGCAACCTATTACAGTTCATCTCATTGTCATTACTTCTTCTATAAGTAAACCAAATTAACAGAAGTGAACTGATCATGAGTTCCTAAAGGTATTAACACTTAGGTTGTGCAAGCTCACATTATATCACTGGAATCTTTTAAAATGTCATATCTTTTGACTTCTTTTAGATTTGTTTCTATAAAATGTTCTAAGAATAAATATATTAACAATTTAATTCTTTCACTCCCAAAGGCTTTGGAGCGAGTTGCAGTTGGCCAAATGGTAAGTAAAATTGTTTATTTTAACCCTTCAAGGTAAAATCTTTTTTTTTCTCTTTTCAGTGGTAACCTTCTTCTTTCAGTGTGACCTTCTATTGAACTTGAGAATTTTTAAAATTTAAAGCAGTGTTATAGGGTACATCAAATGTAATCATGTAATTGAACAATCTTCATGTGAGTGATCTGCTTCTATATATTCAGATGATACTTATGTTCTACCTTTTACATAGTAGCATATGGATCCCATACTTTTCTTCCTCTGCCAACCTTTTACCTTTGAATGTGTACTTTAGGGTTGGTTGGTTTGTTTGTTTTTTCACAGTTATGGTTGCATTATGATCTGATCAAAAATATAATTTTGATGCAAGAATATTAGTGAATTCTCCTCTTCTTAAAACTGCTGGAACTGATTGGATAGAATATAAACCATTAATTAGTTAAGAAAGTCAATACTGTTTTTGTTATTGTGGTCTTAATTTCATTACCAACTTTAAAACCTTTCTGTTGTACTTTTTTTGGCAGCTGCCTACAGAATCATTGTTTTATCGAGCTGTTCTTCAGGTTATTATAGAGG
Organism: Eudromia elegans; assembly: GCA_003342815.1. Lineage (NCBI taxonomy): Eukaryota > Metazoa > Chordata > Aves > Tinamiformes > Tinamidae > Eudromia > Eudromia elegans. The sequence continues at coordinate 6,859,888 of PTEX01000012.1, forward strand.
AAAACTATGGTGTCACCAAAAGGTAGGAAGCTGTGAATTCACATATACTAACCTAATCTGCTTCTTTGTCATCTCTCCTCTGAAGAGAAATTACTTCTTAAAAAAAGAGAATGTCAAAATCAGTGTCATTAGCTATTCAGTTCAATAACATATGGCTGTTGAAGTGCAGTATTCTTTTGTTCATTCTGAATCCCCATGACAAATCTCTTTTCCTTCCTCTACCCAAGAATTAAAATAGGTCTTCCTTGATACTCGATGCATGGAGAAAATGTATGTTTCCAGAAAACCAATAGCACATTTATTAAGAAGTGTGTGCAGTCCGTGGGCTTCCCCATTTTGCACAAGTCTGGGCAGCTTCTAATAGTACAGAAGGCAAAAAGGGCAGTGCGCTGCCTGTGTCTGTGCTGGTGACTGCTGTATCCTGGTGGGAATTTGAAGAGTGAAACAGTTAGTGCTGAGGACATCCTGACAGCCATCCTGTACGCTTCTGGAGGATTAGTTTGGTCCAAGGTCAAACTCCTGAGGGAATAAATACTCCTTTTGTTTATTTGAAAATGAAGTAGAAGATAAAACATATGAAACCGCCATAGATAAGTTATATAAAATTTGAGATGGACGATAATGTGTTTTATTTACTAAAGGAAGTCTAATTTGGAAGAAGTGTTTAAGATTATACTTCGAAAATAAAAGCAGTGCAGGCCGACTTTTCAAGCCCTCTCCGTGAGCTGTCGCGAGTTACAGCTGAACAGCAGCTGATGGCAGTTGAACAGCTTGATCGTGCTGAAGCTCTGTGAGACTGTTTTGTGCTTTCTAACATGTCAAGAACCTAACTAACACGTTAGATTAAAACAATTAAGAGAATGAACTGTGAGACCTTGAATCTTTAAGAATCCATTATGGTTTTTAAACTACTCATGTACAACATAAACCTAGTAAATCTGGTAATATAATAAACCTAGTATTTTATAATAAACTTAGTATTTTATTAATAAACTTAGTATTTTGTAGTTTTGATCCTTTTTGATCCTTTGATCCTTTTCCTTCTGATTCGTAAAGTGGGTGCATATCTTCTAAATAATGTTTTAACTGTGTAATATTTTATTGGTTTTCAGACTGCATCAGCCCAAATGTTTAAAGTATTGGGACGTTGAATCTGAGTATGGAAAATCTTTTTTCTTTAAAAATAAGTGTGACTGATAATTCTGGCTGCGTGGGGATCCCTAACAGTCCAAAAGCATTAGAACTGTGACTGAGAGAAGTCAGTTGACCTAAGTAAATGTAAATTTTGATCCTTAAGTGGAAAGAGTTTTTCGTAAGAATTAAGAGGGAAAAATTTTAAATGAACATATTGCTATCTAGTACTTGAAGGAAAGTATGTTTTTCTTCTGAAGTAATTGCACTGCATAGTCATGAGTGGTTACTCAAGCTGGAAACTTAACTCTTTCACTGCAAGACTGGAAGGGAAGAATTAGGAGAAAGTAAATTTTAAAGTCAATATTAAATTCAGTGACCTAGTAGGAATACAGCTTCCTAAATGTCTTGCAGCATATGTGCATTATTTTAACACTTCTGAAAATACCAACATTTTTGTCTATCAAAAGCAGACCATTAAGTTATAAACAGGGAGAATTCTGACATCACCTAATGAAATAACAACGGTGTCTTCCATAAGGGAGGATTAAAAGGAGGATTAAACAAGATACCAAGTGATAGTGAAATGTTTCTACAATGTGGCATTCGCTTAGTCCACTAATTTATAGTAAGTAGTTTATTGTAAATATTGTTAATTATTATTTATAAATTACATTACAGATCACTATAAATGATTTATAATTATAAAAGGATTATATTAAAAGTAGTGAATTATATAAGTATTACGGAATTTTTATAAAAGTATATATCTCCATGTTTTACAGTGATCGACATGTTGGAAAAATTTTCTCCAAGTCATCCTCCTTTTTAGACTATGTAAGAAAGTCTTTGAAAAAAATGGAACTAGATGATTCAAAGGTGAGTCAGTAAATAGTGCATGTAAATTCTTACATCCATGTAAATTTTTAATAATGTGGTATTTAATGCCAGCACCATAGTGCTGCTATATATGTCTGAAGCATTGTGTTGTTTTAGTTTGTGTATTGCTGCATAAATTTAAAATACTTTATAAACAGAACAAATCCATATTATATTTTTATGTATTAAACATTTAAACATTTGGTACATTATATATCAAAACAGGATTGTTTTATTTGGTAGGAAATTGACTTCCACTTATAACAGTATCTTTACTATCTTTATGAACAGTATCTTTAGAAGATACTGTTCTAAATTTACAGCGCTCTAAGGGCTTTATATCATTTCAATCTGTTTTTATGTTTCACATTCATGACCAGAATTTTTGAAAGACTTTTTCTTATCTCTGAAGCTAGTCCTACAAATCTCCTTTAAGGAAAAAAGAAATCACTAGATGTTCAGTTTTATGAGTGCAGTCAGTCAGAGTTAAGTACAGCATTTTTTTAAATGCAGTCAAGCATGCATGAAATTCCTTGCCTGTGCTAATACAATACAACCTGATAAGAGTAACTTCTGCATCTTTTTAAATCCAGCTGAAATGCTGCCCATTGCAAACATATTTTTATATGTAAGCTTAAAGAAGTCTCAGAAAGAGGAATAATTAATCACATAGGAAAAGCTTTGAGCCCTGTTTCTTATTTTCTTTTTTCTTTTTTTCTTTTGATTTTTCATTTTCTGCAGCAATATTTTCTTCACCTCTTGTTTGGAGGTCTTCTTGAATTTGATAAAGATAACAGTGTAGTGAGATAGGCAATTGTATCTATACCACATGTTTCTTGTACAATTTTGTTCTTAAGTTATATGCTTTTTATTTTAGATTTTAGATATTTTGCTTTGGTAACCTTTTAAGATCTCTGGTTCTGTCTCTACCAGTGAGGAGGCTGATACTGTTTACTTTCAATTAATAAGTGTTAAGTATTAGTATTTTAAAGTAATTTCCTATGTAAATAATTTTAATACCAGTCTGACATTTAAGCTCAAATATTCTTTCAGAGAGTGTTTTCCTGAGTGTCTTGAGAACATGTGCTGTTTTAGAGTACAACTGTTAAATTGGTCAACAGATGGCAACATAACATTAGGCATGGGATGTGACTATGTGAGTCTCAAAACCACAGCAGTTCTATGAGAATATGTGATGAAATGGAGATCCTGGAGAATATTATTTACAGTGTTAAAAAACTTAGTACAAATGATACCAGAAGTAAGATTGGCAAGTATGCTAAATATTTAAGTTGAATATTGTAGTGTTTGGTAAAGCAGCACATAAAGTATGATGTTGAAATGTCAAATCATTAAAAATTTGCTAATCACGTCAAAGCATGAATTAGAAAAAAATGTGAAACAAATAAATAAATGCAAATGATATTTGGATTCATGCTGCATGCAGAAAAAAAAAGTCTTGTGCGTCTGAATTTTCATTCTGTTTTTAAGAGATTAATTTTATTTGCAAACTACTTTTGCTGTTTACTTTTCTGTATAAATAAGAACTAACATCATGCAGTTACCCCAAATGAAAGTAGCTACTAAATGGGTACTCGCCCAACTTTTGTGTGATCATAAAAAACAATAGGGGATTGTTTGTGCAGTGATCAGTTCACTAAATTATTGATAAAACTCTGCTGGTAGGACTTCCAGGCATTGAACATTCTTTTCTTCAAAGCCAGTGAGTGTAGAAACTTGGTGTCAATATGTCTGATTTTACAAGTGCTGCCTTTTGCCAGAAAGGGCTTGGACAACTGCAAATTGACCTGAGGAAAACATGTCTGTCAACACTGACTCAAGCTGCACATGTTTGTGGTGAAAGCCAAAGATCCGATTCAAGTATATGCTCATTTACTTGCTTATATTTCTGCTCATCTTCATGTGCAGCTGGTTACATACTCAAGACTGAAGTTTATGCTGATCTTTGCAAGATCATTTTTCGTTTCCCAGCTATATGCAATTTTTCAGCAGTGTGAGAACAGTGGTGTTTTCATAACTAGTTTGAGGAAAGTTGTTACTGCTCTCACTACAGTGCTTCTGACATTGCAGTTTTCATGGGAGAGTCAGTGCAATATCTACACAATATTGGAGAATGTGTTTAAATTCCTTTATTCAGAAAAGGAAAACAAAAAACAACACTTGCATAGCTAAAAATGTGGTGAAGCTTAAACAGTTGCTCTAAAATATGACAAAAATCAGAGATGTTTATGCAGAGTTTGTTTTCTAGTTGTTTTTAAAAATGAACAGAAGAGCAGCTGCACTGCATAGCCTAAGTGTCTGCTCCGTCTCCAACAGTGTCCAAAAATGAGTGGTGAGGGAACATATATCAATGATACACAGTAACCAAAAACGTTGCTATCATTCAGAAAAATAAGGTGCCCCTCATCTGCAGGTATAAAATCATGAAAAAAAAGAGTAAATAGTAAAATTGTTCTGTTAATAGTTTCCCAAATATGGAGATAAAAACAAGCACCTCTCTGTAGTACATGGTAGCTCAGCATATCTGTTCTAGTCGTGGGTGGTTTTGATCACTGACTGCGTCTAAACTATGGGACATAAACTTCCCTCCAAACTCCTGACTCGCGGTGAGCACAACAGCTACTCCTGTTTTACACAGCGGTGTCCCTGTTCCTGATCAAAGGGTAGCCAGGCCTCAGTCCAAGAGTTTCCTAGTCTGGACCACTGACAAGGCAGGATAAAGAGTGAAACTGCATGAAGCACTTAGCCTGCATTGATAGTAATGTTTGTAAATCTATGTCTTTTGCTAAATATGAAAGTGATGAAGAATTTTGATGAGGTATAAGTATCCCCCAAAGTAAGCTGATTTGTTCTGTAGTTCTTAGTAAAGATAGGTTGGTTAATCCTGCCAGCTCTTCCTCTTTCCTATGTGAGACCAGCATGAAGAATGGAGCCTCTTTGCCTGTTTGAAATGAGAACCAGGCCCATTGTGAAAAGATTGTCAAGCAGGAGTAAGTTAGAATGAGGCAAAATAGCCTTTTGTACCAAGGAAAAAAGCATTTATCAATCACCTGAGCTATTCATTGTTGCACATTACTATTCAAGGATTGAAGTTTCCCATTATTTTAGCCAAAATAACTTTCTCTATTGTGCTTCTTCTCAATATGAAATAGGCTGTCAACTGCAGATTAAGCAGTGAGGGTTTTTTTTCTGCCTCTTTAATTGACAACCATTCTTTTCATAAATTCCTCCATCTCAGTAGTAAAAGTGATTCATACACTATGACTACTGATGGCAACATAGTCTTATATTGGGAGAGCAGAGAAGGCTTTTATGTGTGAGCTTGGTGCTTCCTCAGTGTGTTTACGCTGCTGCTGCCTTCAGAACAAATGGAATTACTGTGCGTGCCTTGGGTGCCAGCACAGGGCCTCAGAGTTGGTGTGGATGCACCCTGAGGCAGTGTTGTGTTCCAGGCTGTTTCTTTGTCAAAGCTCGTTCTGCTCTTAGACACTCCATGTTGCAGGAGCGAAGCTTTCAGTGCTGCTTAGCTGTGGGAGAAGTTATTTCTGTTAGATTTCTTTTCATTGTCATTCACCTGCTGAAATGATCTGTTTCAACATGTGTGCGAGACTCACCTTGAGAGAAGGAAGTGTTTGTTACTGTCCTCTATCCTAGAGTTGTCCACTCTTACACTGTTAACCTTCCAACTTTCAAATACTCCTTGTTCCTTCTTTCTTCAGCAGGGTTTATCTCAGCTCTGCCTATAGCCTTATTGCAGAGCAATTGAAAAGCAAGCCTTAATAGTGCATTAGTTGCAGTGCTACAAGTGCACTTGTGTGCCCTATATTGCAGTGATACAGTTTGCCACAGCAAAATATTTAAAATCCTTACCTAAATTAGTCTATACAAACTTTTAACACATTTCAAGCATTTTTTAAGAAAAAGAACCTTTCGTTAAATGTAAATGTAAAATTTTGTGTCCTATATTTAATGAGCTAAATCAGCAAAAGTTCTTTTATAGGGTCTGCCTGTAAGGTGAATTAAGGAGGAAAGGACTCACAGAGTTAAGGCATAGGTATGTGACTGACAGGCTTGCTTGGGATGCACAGCTCCAGCAGGGGGGACATTTCTTTTAATAAGTGAGATCATTAGTGGGTGGAGCCTTTTAACAAACAGATGCTGGCCCAGATTAATTTAAAATATAGTCTAGAAATGCAGATAGAGTGCTATTTAATGCCACATCCGATTGCAAGATAGAAGGGGTTGAAGACACTTCTGACATCCACAAAGAGAAGCTGTTAGTCACTTGGATTTCATCTCCTGCTATACTCACACTGCAGTTACCTTGATGGGTTAATGACATGGAAGGTAGTTACTTAGTCAAAGTACTTTACAAATCACTTATCCTTTTCAGATGTTGGTTTATACTGGGGAGATACAATAGCAGTTTCACATACAATTTTAGGTACCAGACAGTCAGCACATCTTTGCAGATTTATTTGGTTTTGGTTAACTCAGCTTCTCTTCAGGTCTCTTGTGAACGTTGTTTTTCATTTCTAGAAGTCAAGTGTTTGCATAAGACCTGAAAGGGCTGGAATCTTCCCCCTAAAAAAAAAGTCGTTTATTTGACTGCTGCCCCGTATAACAACCCAAGATAAAATCTGCAACAATAAACAGATGGTCATTGCTGAGTTTCCACAATCCACGTTTCCTCTAACCTTGACCAGACTTCTTAAAAACAGCTGCTGCCCATTTGTTTTCTTCTGATCCTGTGCTTTAGGTGGAGCATCCCACACAGATTTACAGCTATGAGGTCTAAACCAGTGGATTGGGAAAGGGCACTAGACATTTCCGTGAGGTGTACCTATTGTAACAGCACTTAAATTAATAACACAGTGCGGGGCATATAGAAAACTGATCTCCTCTAGCAAGCTCATGTATCATCTTGAGTAATTTAAACAGCTTTGGTATCTGATATATTATGTCTAGCAGTATTAGTCCAAAAAGTATTCTGAAGCCTTGATTTAGCTCTTTGGCTGAATTTAGCTATCCTATATATTTTGCAAAGATTGTGTATTTGTAAGCATATTCAGTTAAACAAATATGCCATTACTTTCTTTCTCTACAATAACCAAGACTTTCTGGTGTATATTTTTATACATACGATTTATAATTACATGTACATATTGGCTTATATTTTTACAAGAATTTCTGAAATGATCCATTAATAAGCTAATTCTTAAGCAGTAAAACTGGTAAATAATATTGAAATCAGAATTTGTGTAAAACACATCTATTGGTTATGTTTGTCAGGCAAAACTATGTAATTTTATTTCTGATGTCTTTGGACAGTTTCATTATAGCTAGTGTGTATATCTGACACATATCACATACAGTAGTGACTTTCTTTAAAACCGTGGTTCTTTTTAAGAAAACTTATAAAAGAGCGTAGGTGACTTCATATTGGTGAAGCAAAATCATAATAGTAACAGCACACATTTAAGACCTGAAGATCAATAACTGAATCAAGTGATTTCTCAGTGCTATTATTATTAACTAAATAAATCAATCACATTTTTATAAAATAGCAATAAAACAATTCTATTGATTTTATAAAATAAAATAAGTTAATTTTGCAAGAATAAATATTTTTGCACTTGGAGAATAAATGTGTGTGTGTATTCCAATTTTCTAATAATTTATCACAATTTTGGAACTTAATTTTTAATATATACATTTCCTTTTCATAATTATTTAGGTAGCAGATTGAACATAGACTAAAGATACTGTTTCATATTTTAAGATAAGCCAGGTATTCATGTTAACTAAATCTATATTTAATGTATTAGGCTCCAACCTGAATAAATTTTCAACAGACATTTCCTTATGCTTATTCTGCTTGCATTTATTTATATGATAATAGTGCTGTTTTTAAAATTAATACAAAAATAGCTCCAATTCGCTGTGTTCAGCTTCCCTTAGTATTAGATGGAAACACTTAAATACCGCACTGCCAAAAATTGCAGCATGGGACTTGAGAGACTCCTGCGAGAATTGAGTGTCCTGATCGCATTACTGTTCTGCAAACAGGCCATGCTGTAACTATATCTGCAGACAGCTTCACTGTGAGTGGCTAGGAGTGTGTTTGGAAACTCCTTAGGAGCTTTCTTGGGATTCATCTATACGATCGTATTTTCCCCCTTTGCAATAAAAAAAAAAAAAAAAAAAGAGGGGTTATCTGACAAGGCTTTAAGAACATTGTGTTATCTCTGAGGGTGGAGGCCCTGTGCCTCCATGGTGGCTCTGTGTCCATCCTTGTGCCATGAGCTCATTCTCTAACCATGCTCTGTGCGTGTGAAGGTGATGTTTACATCCTTGGGGATGTTGCCTCCCACTTCCACAGTCTGTAACACCCTCTATCATTGGGGATTTATCACTTATCTTTCTTGGGTTGATCTTACTGCAGCTGCAGCTCTTTGGGTGTAAAGATGAACAGGGAGAATGAGCTGACTTTCTGTAGGTTTCTGATATGGATATGCATTTAATAAAGAAATGAATCCAAATATTCTAGTGATTCCTGTAAGGCATTTGGGCCCAGTACTTGAGTATGGCAGCGTTCGGGAGACATTTTTGGACCCTGCTTTTTAATTGTCAGACTTTTCACAGTTCTTTTGTTTTGATTTGAATGCCTTCTGTGGGAAAAGGGAGAATACAAAGGATGCAAAAGCAGAAAGGTTTTATGCTTGTAATTGCACAGATATAGATCTTTATAATTCCAAATAACCTGTAATAACAAAACTCCATTGTATTAAACCCTTTTAATTCTCAGTAGAGATGGAGAGCTCATAAGGCAGAGATCAAATGAAGTGGGTTTTTTTGTATCATAATTCATATATTGTAATTGGTTTGGGTTTTTAGAGAAGAGGGAAAAAAAAAAAGACTTGCTTAGATATTTGCACAGCTTTAATGAAAATAAAATGGCAACAGAACCAAATGTACCATGTCAGCACAGCAGTGTGACCAGATCACTTACGGAATTGTCCATAGTAAGGAAAGTAATGTGTAGGTTTAAAAAAATATATGTCTCGCAGATCAGGGGCTCTAACCCCTCCCCTTGTTTTAAGGGAGAATTTGAATTTTTGGGTCATTTGTGAAAAATATTTGTCTTGTTAAAGCTTCCTCTGATGAAGACCCCCGGTTTTTAATCTCACAAAAAAGTTTCATCACATTTGTGACTAGAATTTCTTTTTTTCTCTGTGACACAAGCCGATTGTGGAGAGTAAATTGTTCACACTCTCAGTTTTCTCTTCTTTAGCCTAATCAGTTCCAGTTCGCTCAATCTTTCTTTATAGGTCGTGTTTTCTAGATGTCTGACCATTCTCTTTACTCTCCCAGGGCTCTTTCAGATAGTTTATATCTTTCTTTGAAATCTGATGCCCAAAATACAATAATCCAGCTAGAGCTTTACTACTGCCAAGCAGAGTTGAAGGATTGCTTCCTTTGCTCTGCAGGCCCTTCTCCGGTACGTGTCGCAGAATTAGGAATAATTTTTTTTTTTTTTTTTGCATTAGCACAACTTTGTCTCTCACTCAGCTTGTGTCCTTTATAACGCCCAAAGTCACCATTTGATCTGCTTCATTCTGAGCAGTAGGTTGTGTCTGTGGAAGTGCTGTCCCTCTTGCTTTTTCCTAGAGCATTTCGGGGTTTTTTTCCACAAGTAATTCTCCAATTTTAGAATATTACTCTAAGCTCTCACAGTATTTTCTGGCTGCACATTTGTAGTCTTAGTTAATGTAATTTCTATTACCTGAATTCTTAAAGAAACCAGTGACTTAAACTCTGCACAATATATATTTTCAGTTATTTAAGGACTCATTAGTAAATCCTCTCTAGTTATAATCTTTCAAACAATTTTTGCTTTCCAATACTTTAACTTGGACCTTGTTTCCTCAAACTTGTGTATTAAACTGTTACGTGAAATGGTGTCCAAAATCGTCCTGAAGTCAAAACAGAGGACGGTGTGGTGTTTCTGCCTATCATTTCCCATTTATTCCTTCTTACAACAAGCTGTGTGATTTATTCTTAACAGACTCCTGTTGACTGTTACTCCTGTGTTTACCATTCAGTGATTTAAAATTCTTTGAGCAATTATTCTATTCTTGTTTTCCGTGCATATAATTTGAACTGAGTGATCTGTAATGAGCCAGCTTCTTTCTCATTACCCTTCTGAAGTTAGGTATGTACCTGCTCATCCTGTTCTGCTTTTTGGAAGTTCCTAATGACAGTTACTTCATTCTCTTCTTGGCTATAAGACCCATCCAATTTGAAAACATTGATGCAAATATTTTGTAGTCTGTTTCCTACTCCTAGGCTTTCGTTTTACTTGTGATTTTAGGCACCTGATGACCTTTCTAATAGATGTGCAAGAAATGTGTTAAACAACACTTTAGCGTTCCTAGTGTTCTGGCAGTTATTTTCTTGCTGAATTATAGACTAGCTGTCTCCATGCTCTCCATAGAGGAACCACACTTGAAATGCCAAATTCTGAAAAAAAGTGAATCCGGTTCTGTCAGTTCTTCCACTCCTCTGTAGACTCCCTTGGTGACCTCCTGAACTGTCGTCTTTAGCATCCAGAACTGTGGACAGCAGAAGGGTGGAGACATTGCAACTTTTAAGAACTGGAAAATGTAGCCTGCTGCCCTATAGAGGACAAGCTCTGTGAACAGCACAGATACTCCTGATTCTGGATGCTTGCTGTGGCACAGGAGCCACAGCTGTGGCTGAAGGGGGAAGGTGCATTTGTTTTTTTCACATTCTTGAACTGTCTTCGCATCAAATTCAGCCCAAAATCACAGTGTTTGCAGTTACAGGGATGTTGTTGGACATTGCATCAGATGGTTTGAAAAAGAAGGGAGGAACATGTAGTGGTGCAGGGTCACTAGGGAAGGTTTTCTCTCAAAGGTGGGTAATTTGAGGCAGAGACACTTAGTATTATTTCCAGAATCCCACAGCAGGTTTCGTAATGTGAATTACCATCCAAGAGCCCTGACTTAAGCATGTTACTCCAGGCATGCAACTCCACTCCTCAACAATATAGAGAAATCTCTTGGGCTTTAGGAATGGGGGTCAGGTTGAGATAAATGGGAAAGGAAATGGGAATGTCATCTCCACTTCAGGGTGTAATACTCATTTAAGAATGGTTAGAGCTTTTTGAATAATGAATCTCTTTCAATATTTAATGTTGGTAAAATGCTGTCTGAAGAACAGATATTGTAAATGAAAACTGAAAAACAATGTTACAGGAAAATTACTATAAACCTTAGGGAAATACTAATTTCAAAAACAGCACGCAGTTTTAATTTGTAGTATGACTTTTGATTATAAAAAAATACATACTTTTTTAAAATTGCCCTGAAAAATACCTGGAACAATTCTGATATCTTTTTGTTTTTATCCCTTGCAGCTCTCAGACAGCTGTATAATGGATTACTATGAAAAATACAAGGACCGAATGAATGAGCTCGAAGCATTTAATATGGTAAAAATCATGGGATTAATACCATTACCTTGTACGCATGTGCTAGTCTAGAACAAAGCCCCGTTAACTTTTATGGGGAGGGGGACTGTCTTACACTGTGGTATGCAATCTCAAAAACAAAGCTGCTCCCCCTGCTCCAAACTTTGGAGCATATCCTATTCCAAAACTATATTAGGTGTTAGTAAAATAATAAAGAGAACACATGGATGATTCTTTTGCAAGGGGGACTATTACTCTGAAAAATGAAATGTTAGTCTCCTTTTAAATCTAGACTGGTCTCCATGCAGTTATTTCATAAAAGTTCTTTTTATTAAAATTCATTATTTCCCTCTTTAAAATTGTTCTGCTTCATATACTCTCATTTTCTTGTTGGCCTCAAAGCCAACTAAATACCATAGTTTCCTAGTTTTATGACATTCTGTGTATTTTTGATCTTTAATATAATCTGTTTTGAAGATGTCCATCCCACAGGGAAAATTGGCAAGGTGACATTTGTACAACAAATCCACTAGAATGTGATTGACCTTCCTGGAATTGTTTTGTGGAAATGTAGCCCTTTGGAAGTGTGCTGGCTCCCTTTCCTGAAGTCATAATAGCGTCTAATCTTTCAGTTGAAGGTAGTTCTGGCGCCCTGCATAGAAGTTCTGATACTTCTGGATCGTCTTTGCTACCTCAAGGAGCAGGTATTTTTGCATTATATTTTATGACACCTAAAGGCTACATCAGTGAAAGGAGGCTGTTTCAGCCAATTTATTACTGTGCAGGCCAGAAGTCTCTGTTGCAGAATTATTATTCTCATCATATTTGCAAAAGTATAAGTATTTATTCATTTTAGTATAAACATATGCCCAGCAGATGTTTTCATTCTCAGTGTAGCAGCAACAGTAAAGTTTGTGTTGTTTTAATTGTACAGTAATTGCTAGTCAATAGTAAAAAAATAAATATGCAACAAATCTTAATTTATACAACATATTGAGAGATATAATAATTGAAAGGAGTATTGGAAAGTCTGAGGAAACACTGTGATGTGCGTGCTAGAGCTTCCTAAATAGATGCTTTAGAACACGTACTTCAAGAAATCTTGAATTAGGTCCAAAATGCTCATGAATTCTTTTTATTGTTTCTTAATTAAGATCTATGATGAGAGAGGGTGCACTTTCTACAAGTGTATGGGCCGACTGAGGTACATTTGACTAACATACAGCCTGGATATATTATACAAGTAGAGACCTGGGATATAATAAGCAAGTGCTACTACATTTACTCTGCAATGATTTATGTTATTACACTGTTTCTACTAACACTAATTTTGAGCTTGGCAAGATTAACTGAGAAGCAACAATCATACCTTCTCTGCTCCAGTAAATATTTTTGACAAGTTATAATTTGTTAGGAGGAAATGGTAGTGTCTGGTAGCTTCTGCTCAGGGCCATGCTCAAAATAAAATTTTAAAATAAATTTTAAACCCATTCATGTGAACAGCTCTGATTCTTCCACTATAAACCTTTAATTTTAACATCTCCATTTTATCATAAGTAAAAATTCACTTTATTTTCCAGCATAGTGCACTTGGAACAAATGAGTTGCAGTAAATGTATGGTTTTTTCTAGCTGGTATTTTTGCAGAAAGGCCATCTGAAATATGTAAATAATGGTATATTTTTCCAAATTCCAACCAACTATAAATCAAATAGAGATCTGTATGATTTCCAAGACAGAAGATCAGACTTGCTGCACTTAGCACTAATTTACCTTTTCTAAATGTAATACACCCATAGATTTAGTCTTGTACTAGTTGATTCACAAAATATGTTTAGGAAATAAAAATAGAAATGATAAAAGCCATATGCAACGTGAAGACCAAATCCAGGTGGCCTTATTCATTTGAAAAGTCAGTTAATTAGCTTCAGTAGTTGTATGTGCTGCATAAAATGAGTAAGACTTGCTCCCTAATTTCTTTCCTTCTACTTCACTGGAAAGAAAAGCTTTCTTCATGGTGGAGGTGGTAAACTGTCACTTGAGAGTACCAAAATTAACTTAATGACTTTAAAATATATAGTGTTTTGGGGGTTGCTTGTTCACAACAAGCTTTCAGTATTTTTTTTATCCCATAAGAGTTTTTCCTCCTTTGAATCGAGGATAATATTTTTGTTTTGCAATTTTGTATTTGAAAATGTGGGCATACTGCCATATCCTGACTTTTAAGTCAAATATACTTTTATGTACACCAATCGTATATCATTTTACAGGACAACATTGCTTGGTCTGGACTTGTGAAGTTGTTTGATCCCGTGAAATCTCCCAGATGCTACGGAATTATTGCTCTGAAGAAACAGCCCTGATCTGAAGTGGAAACAAAACTACAAATAGATTGAAATCTTTGAACTGATACTGCCATTTCCTTTTTTTTTTTTTTTCCTATTATATGTAAGTGATTCCTCGAATATGCGACTGCATTTGGTAACTATTCAGTTTATATCTGCAGAAATAGAAATTGCAATGCCTCTGTGAATCATGAGAAATAAATAGTGATCTGTAGATTTTTTATAAATACCATTACCTCCTTATGTCAGTTGTTAAATAAAAGATCTGATTTTTATCGTAAAAGTTATGACCCATATTATGTGATTAGTGTTTTAAAGCAGCTTGAGTGTTTCTCTTGTTATTGGTTTTTACTTCTGTGTTAGTGTCCCTTCTCTTGGTGTTTTTTACCTGCAAGATCACTGCTCCGATCGTAAACCTTCTCACTCCATACCAATGGTGGACATCAGCTGCCACAGACTAACCGTGCCTTGTCTTTGCTGGATTCAGACAGTGAATACCTTAAAAAGAATATTAACCTGTACTGCAGACAGGAAGTGGTTAAACTAAATGAAATCTTTGTGCTTCCCTGTTCTCCACAGCGTCAGGACCAGCTCCCTTATGCAGCAACTAGAAGAGCTTAGAACTTGCCTAATGCCAGATACTGAATATCACCAAGAAACCGTTTTGCTTTAACCTCTTCATCTTTCAGGCATATTCCTGGTGTCACTGGTCATGCTGAAAAAAACTACTGTGTTTGATCCAATTGACAGGGAAGCTCTCCAGTGTTTAAGAATCAGCTGCCTGTGGGTTTCCTGCTGTAACCCCTCAGTTATAGCAGGAGGCTGTGATCTGGCCCAAATGCGTTGAATATAAATACTTGGGTGCCCAAGTGAGTTATAACTCCCTCCCTAGTTTCTGCTTAGCAGAAGTGAATTCAGGAATGGGAAACTTCATTGTTTCTGCATTTACTTAAGTGAGTTGCTTCCTTTAAACTGGAAGATGTGGCAGCGGTGTTAAAAAAGAGAAATTTCCAATTTGCAGTGCTTATATTAGAATTTTCTAGTGTACATAAAGCACAATTAACTTCCTGTGTACAGATGAAAAGGACAACAAATAAAGAATAAAATACAGCATTAAAGAAGGAAAACGCAGAGAGGGACTTTGATGGGCAGGAGATCAGACTCACCTGTCAGTGTCATTTGTATGGTGTAACTGAAGTGACAATAATGGAATTCAGACTGAGATCCATATCTTGAGCAGAAAGCAGTCTTGTTCCATTTTGGTCTGCAAAATGTAATGAGAGTTTTTGAACTGGGCTAGTCAAGAAAAGAAAGCAATGTACCTCCTTAGCAAGATACATCTTTCTCGAAGAGTGATTTCTTTTTGGTAGTATACGTTCACTGTTCTCCATTTCATTCCTTGCTGGGCGCCTGGATCCGGTATGAACCTCTCACATTTGTTTAGTCCCAGTCGGTTCAATCTTCAGAGCTCCTGCACACCTGCAGTGCCAAGCCCTGCCTGGCTTGCTGTAACACAGCCCAGATGGCACAGCACGCAGAATTCAGCTAGCTGATGTTGTGCAATGCTTAATGTGTGTAAATGAGCGTAATCTAAATTCCAAGTTATTACTGTTTTCAGAGGACAGTTGAGATTAACAAGCACATCTCTAGGATTAACCCAAGTGCTTTTCCACTGCTTCAGAAAGGCCTGGGTGGACGCGCGTGCCCCGGCAGCCCCCACCGCCCCGCAGGCGCTCGCGGTTCTTGGGCGCTCCGGAGGCTGCACGGGAGAATCCTGGACTGTGGTCAGGCTGAATCAGCAATTTCTCATTGTGGTTATCACCAGAAGTTCTTCCATAACGTAAACATTGTCCCAGATACGCTAGCATCTTTTGACAGGAAAAAATCCCTATTTCCTGTCACTGTGACAGCAAGCTATATGCCTTGCTATAGCCCTTAAGGAACACTGGATGTACCTGCTTTTCCTCAGGTACTTGCCTGAATCTGTGTTCATGGCACACTGGTGGGTCTGTGACAGACTTGGGGTGTTTTATTTGTGCTTCTTAGGGCTGCAACCGTATTTTTGGATGGACAGAAAGGAGAATGTGCTATCTAAGAGAATATTGCAGCACTACAAAAACCTGCTCCTGTACCTATAAACTCCAATTCAGAAACTTGGAGTTTCTGAAATTAGAGTTTCAAGTTTGTTGTCATCAATTTAGCTTTTTTTTGTTAGAAATTATTTTCCCTGTTGGCATTATTCATTCAATTACAATTAAAATGACTGTCTGCTCGGTGCTAAGATGTTTCTGCTGTCTCTATATTTAGACTCACGATCTGTATGTCCTGTGAAATCTGAACAGGATAAACATGCTAAATATATCTGTATTGGAGACAGCTGTATGTCTTGTTGATCGCTGAAGTGCTCTTTCCTATCATTACTTACTGGTTCAGATCTACTTTATTCCTAAAAAAAAACCATTCATAGATGTGCCATCGTGTTGTCAGAGACCACTCATATTAAGGCAGGTGGTAAGAAAGGATCAATACCAAGAAAGTCTTTCCTGCTTAGGAGTGAAGTAGCAACTGAGCGTGACTCTTCAAACTTCTTTTTCCTACAAAGCAGCTGGATACACAATATTGGTATTTTTAAAGCTCTTTTTCCTAAGTGTCTTATCATTCTTACTGTTACATATCCTCATTCTTACTGGCATGTGCATCACAGGACTCTCTGAACGGAGTGAGATCCATGCTGAACCTGGGAGGCATGAAGCATTTTCAGAGTCCATAATCAATTCAGAGCAGTGCTATGGAGTGTCCAAGCATGTTAACTGGCCACCTGACATTTATAGCTGGAACTTCAACTTCCTCAGTTCTGTTCTTAGATATGAGCAAATTTTGTACTTTTCAGGATACCCACGCTACTTGCTAGGTGGCCACATGACCTAATTCTCTGGGGTCCGGCTACTGTTTCCTCATTGTGTTCACCTCAAATAACCAGCACGGTTTGGTGGTTCCAAACTCTTCATCTCTAAGCAGCTGCTGGGTAAGCCTTGTTTAGCTGCTTTGCAGTTGCCTATGACTTGTTATCTGCATTAGTGCTGTTTTTGAGAAGTGAGTAAAACCCTTTAAGGGTTTAGGACTCCACAAAGAAATTGCCATTGTTTGATTCTTGCAGTTCTCTCCTTTAAATCCTTGAAATTAGTGCCTGAAGATCAGACAGATGAATAACTTAAGAGACTCCCAGAGAGGCATAGGGTATTAAAAAGAAGCGATACTAGGCACACTATTTTATTCCTCTTCAGGAGTCGTTTCAGGTGCAGGAGCTCCGAGGCGTGTTTGTCACGGAAGTTTCAGTGCGCAGCGTCGTTGAACTCAGACCTCCAAGGAGAGTGTATGGAAACACCCAGCAGGAAGGCATGAACTGTCAGGAAGTGGCGCAGAGGCTCAGGTTTTAAACTTGACTAACAGTCTAGGCACCAACCATAAAAGTGAAAACTCCTTTTTGGGTGACAATCTAATAAACTGTTCACACCAAGAAATTGATCTGTTTTCTACTAACAAGTGGTTTATACCTACTATATAGCTGTATAAAGCTGTACTCTGTGTACTGAGCTGTAGTTTCAACCTGTGCTTCCCTTTTGATTTCTTACATGTTTAGTGTTAAATTGTCTCGGTCTTTTGGACTTACGGTGGCTGTGTATACCAAGTTAGGATTTACTATTTCCTCTTGTATAGGACATGTTGTCCCAACAAGATACAGTTGTTTAACAGCTTTGTTCAAAATTAACATAGATTGTTCAAAAGCAAAATGCCATTTCTAAACTTAATGCTGCATTAACTGTGGGTCTAAAAAAAAAGAAAAGACTCATTTGGAGCTTGTGGCAACTTTTAACTTCTTATGGTAGAGTTCTCAGTTTTATGTGAGATCTTCTCTTTGCATCTGCACCAGGAGGAACTTTTAACTGTTGATAAAGATGTTGTCAGGGCAGCTGGCATTGGGTTTCACATGGAATTTATCGCGAAAATCAAAATGCATTAAATCTACTGAGCCAACAAATCAGACTGTTGGGCTGAAGCTCAGATTGCCTTAGCACACAAGCTGTCAGCACTTTCATGAATCACTGATGAAAAGAGCAGAGTTGTCTGCCTGCTGAATAGCTCGGCAGTGGCTGGCACCAAAGGAGGAAATTCCCAATCAGGAGAAGCGCTGATGACCCCATCCGATTACCTAAACCTTCAAAACAATAATTGATACGCAGAGTTATAAATCTACGTTGTTTATTACACCTCCGAGCATTGGAGTCATGAATGAAGCCTGACGGTAGAAGCAGCCATGCTGTTTCTCAACTATAAATCCTAAACTCACTTGTTAGTCTTAAAAAGGCAGAAGTCACCAAGAGGACACACAGATGGTAGGAAGTGTAGAAGGAGCTGCACATTAGTTGGATTAATGTGCTGGTTGCTAGCCTTTTAAAGCTGTAAGGCACGGATATGGGTTGGAAGAGCACAACTCTCCAAATGCTCAGTGGACAGCACGTAAATCAAGTTTTATTAATTTTAGGCTCTTGTTTATTGGCAGGCTAATGATTAGCTAGCAAAAGTCATGGGGTGGTTTCAGCAAACTTGTTGCTATGCTCTTTGTTTGATTAAAGTTTATAAATAATACAAAAATGTAAACCCATTCATTTTCAGGAATCCTAGTTCTGATTCAAGAACATGAAGAGCAGTACAGAGACATGTACTCACAATGTGTATTATTTAGCTTATTAGATTGATTCTTGGTTTAGCTAAGAAATGTCTGGCTGGCAAGAGCTGTAGAAAATTACTCATTTGCTTTCTTTGAAGTTATTTGGTCACATTTCTGTATTGACATTGAACTTGGTGTGTAATAAACAGAATTTAATCAAGTTCATTTACAAAAAGAAAATATTCAAGGAAGGAACTTTGAGAACTGCTGTGCATGTGCTTATTCTCAGACACAGTATTGCAGAAGTGGGAGAAAAAATAAAAACTAGATGTAAGATGAGATTTTGGAAAAGCATTCCGTTAGTACTGATTAATCACATGGATCAAGATTAATGTCATTTATCTAAACACCAATTAATGAAATAATGAGTTATCTGGAGAAAAAAAAAAAAAAAAGATTCTCTCCTAAATTAGAGTGTGAAGTACATTAAAACTGAAATCATCACTTTTCTCAAGGCACCCAAATCCTTTGAATATTTGTTGTGTATCTATAGAGGAAAGGAGTACAATTCCAAGCAGTCAGTGCCATGCAAAAATTTCATAGGGAAAACATTAACAAATATTCATACAAAATATTCTGCTCTAGACACATAGTGAAGACCTAGATCATCTTCATTTGAGTCAATGGCAAATTTCTTTTGATATACATGGGAGCAGGCTTGGATTCAAAGGCATTTGTTAAGGACGAACAGTGGGGACAAAAAAATATCTTTCATACAAAGCTGGTTAAAAATTTACGTTTGTGAAGGCAAGGAAATTGGGTTCCCTTCCTTTTCTATGTGTTGTGAAATCGAGTAGTGTACAAATTTTTGTGAACTCTGGTGCATCACTGAAACCTTCCTGAAATATAGTAAGCAAATGTTGAAATGACTTTTTTCTTTTCTTTTTTTTTCTTTTTTATTTCAGATAATAGCTTTTTAATGCATTAAAACTCTGAGTGTTTTCTTGTCCCTGCTCAGTGGTCCCTTAGCCACGAGCACAGTGATTACAGTAACACAGTGTTAAATGGAACTCGTTGTTCCCAAGAGTAACTCGAGTGAACAGGCACGTGTCAGGGGCTGTACTTTGCCTGAGCCAATGGCAAAATTCCCGTGAACTCTATTCTCACTGTTCTGAGGAATAAGGAAAGTAGGATTGAGCCTTGGTTTGTCAGCCCATGGTGTAACAGAAGGTCTCAATAGCAAGATTTCACTAGAAACCTGTATTTCTCTTCCTTTATCTTTTTCTATGCAAAAGATGTTATCAGACATCATAAAACTAAGAAATGGATTTATATAAATGGCATATTTCCCTGATCAACCATCTCTGTCATTGCTTTGCAGACAGTGAATCCCTTATTCATGAGCTATATATTAAAAAATAATACTATTTGCACACACCCCATGAATTCAGTACAGAATGTGTAAATGTAGACCGTGAGACATAAATTTTGATTGATTTTTACAATTACATTTAAGATGTATGGCTCAGAATGGATTTCCATGGAATATATTTTTTAACATGCGATCTTTATTGAAAATATTTTCCAACAGGTGTTGAGTCTTGAAAGTTTTATACCTGAAGGTAGGACCTCAGTGAAGAAATAAAATATTTCAGGTTGCCACCAGGAGTAATTTTCAAGATCTGTCCTCGCTGTTACGATTTAGCATTTAGCTTTATGACAACATTAATTAATTAAGTGCAAGGTATATCAGAGTTATTCAGTTCTCTTCTAGTGTAGTACTGAGTTATTGCTGTTTTGTATGTTGCTAACCTATTTTTTCCATGACTGAACTCAGGGAAGTTTCAGGAAGGGCAAATCTAGGAACTTAAGCGTATTTTCACATCAGTGTTAGTGTGGCGCTACCCTGAGTTGGTGTTTGGGTTCATCGAAAGACACGGGCACATCCTCAGAGCACCATACCTGCATTGGGAGAGAGAATCATCGTGGAGAGGGAAAAAGAAGAGCTTCAGCCCTTCACCCGTCATTGCGTGTGATGCCTCTGAAAGCCCTTTGGGCTGTTGTCTCTTTGTGTCTAGGGAAGCTGGCAACATCTGGAGATGTGTGTGGGCAGCCCAGCCGTGGCTCCTGCGGAGCTTTCCCATAGAAATCGCTGGCTGGGACGCGCTGTCACCAACTGCAGGGTACGTCCAGTCCTGCCCTGTGGCCGATGGCCACAGCCAACCCAGCAGGGAGCCTCAGCGAAGCCGTCACTCACGCAGGGAACTCCTCTCATGGTCCACGTGGAACTTCTCCAAGGTGCTGCCTGTCCTCAGCTTAGTGGGAGGAGGTTGTTTTGTGCATATCTCAGCTCTGGGGAAGTTTTGGCATGCATTTCTGAAGGTCTTGAACACCTTCTGTGCTCACCTGCTAGTGTGTTTTAGCTGTGTTTTCTCTATATACACTCAGGTGCAGCTGGCTAGAGAATAGTTTGACACGAGACAGAAACGTGTGTGCACCCTAATAGGAGACCTGGTGAGCTTTACTCTCACTGCCTCACTCAAATAACTGCAGTTTGAATGTTTTCCAGGTCTGAGCGTCAAATCTCTTTTCCATGACTAAAACTGAAATGAAGCGATACCTCAGAGGACAATTCCGTTCTCTTTAAAACAATGCTGGATACGCATGCTGGGGCTTCCCTAGGTATCCAGTGGAAAATATGGTCCTGAAATGCCTCTCCTCAGGTTTTCATTGAGGAGATTATCTCATCTCATCTCATTAATTCCCGCCTTGTTGCTCTCCTCTTGCTGCTCACTCCTCCCGTTGGGTGCTGGGGGTCGTTAGGAGCACCGCTGCATCAGTGGTGACACCTGGAGCCCGGTAGTCACAAAGCACTGACGTGTTTTTAAGGAGCGCGATCTGGAAAGGCGAGATACTCAGTTTAATCATCTGTTATCGAGACGGAGGCGTGTGCACAGACCCACTCTGATAACTCTGTTGAAAATCGCGCCCTGGCTGCAAGTTGTCGTCCGTTTTGCAAAACGGAGGGTCAGAGGCTCTAACTTGCCTTTGGCTTTGTGGGCTTTTTACGTAGTATTTGAATAAAAGTAATATGGCTGTTAAGGGTACAAGTTTATTGTTTTAATTCAAACAAGAAACTTCAGCTCCTACCAAGAAGCTCAATCACACAAACTGTTCATAGCCATTGACAGTTGCTTCCTTTTTTTTTTTAATAATACTTTTTGTTAAAATGTTCTCTGAAATCTGGTGAGCTTTCACTGCAAAGAATGTTTTTTTTTTTTCCCCTGTATTTCTCTCTTTCCCCAAAAAAGGTCATTACACAGCTGGGTTTGTCTAGGAGGAGAGGTGACACTGTGCTTGGAAAGAGGTTTAAATACCCAGGGCTGCTATTCCAGCTTGTGCAGACTGGGTTTTTTTGATTTGGCCAGACTGCCTCCCTTGAATGCTCCTGGATTCACCAGCTTGCCATTGAATATGGTAATATGTGTTATCCTTCTCAGGTTATACGGAGGACGTCACCACAAAATAAACAAATAAGCTTTCTGTGTTCAGAAAGGGGAATATTTTTGTGCGTTTGTGATAAATCATAAATATTGCTGGTGGAAAAAAGCCCTTCAATGTACACTATCTGCATTACTGCTGCATTTGCATTCTGGCCTAGTCCTCTTGCAAGCTAAATGTGCTTAAAAGTGCTTTTCAGTAAGCGACCTTCACTGTCACAACATCTCTTCAGGGAAGTTACCCGACTGTATTAGAAATGTCATTCTTTAATATTTACTTCTCGTGGCCTTTCCACCTGCTCTTTATTTTCTTCTTCTTTTGCAGCAGTTCTATTGTCATGGAGCGTCGGAGAGAAAGCGGCGTTTTCCACCTGGAGCAGAAGTTTGCAGCATATATTTTCCAGGCATCTAAATACGATTTCCTGTGGAAGGTCAGGCTGTTGCCTGCTCAGGAGACACCGGGAACGGGTGCGCCCGGCGCGGAGAGACCAGCAAGGGAGCGGAGCCGTCGTAACGCGAGCGGCCGCCTGCGCCCGTGGGTGCCCCTGAGCACACCCAGACACACAGGGAGCAGCGGGAGCTCCCCAGGCTGCCGGTGCTCCCCAAACTGATAAATATATATACATATATATATATATGAAAAACTCTCTATTTGGTTACAGTCTTCAGATGCCAGCCCCGACACCTCTGCAATCTGCTGCTAAGAAGACACCCTGAAACGCGTGCAGGTAATGAATTACCTCCCACAACAAAACAGGCATGCCTCAGTAAACACCATCAGCAGTTTGCTATAAAGCATCCCCATTTCCTAAGACCTAATGTCATCTCTCACTGCAGAAGGCGTATTTTTCATTGTCTGCGGAGAAGAACACAAAAACATTGTGACAGGTTAATTGGTTAATTTAACTCTTTATTTGGTTTATGTCACTCTGCTCCTAGGTGGAGAGTAAATGAACTACTTAAGTCTAATTTAAACCTTATTTGAAGGGCTAAAAAATTGGCTTGCGAGACGCCTAACCTGATTCTGGCTCGTGCCTCGCTGCTGAGTTTCCCCCTGTTGTGAACTCTACTAGCACATCATATTTATCTCTTGTATTTGTTGCCTTGGAATATACATTAATTTCTTTGGGGAATAACCGCTGGCTTGCAGATGGTTCACAAATGGCATGGAGTGAGTATTTACGTTTTCCAATGCTTTTTTTTCCTTTTTTTTTCTTTCTAACTGGATCATTTCTGCAGTGAAGCAAGAGCTGTTTCTGCAGACGCTGGCTCATCTGCTTAGCTTCACTGCTCTGGTCCTGGTTAGGTCACGAGGCACTTCATCGTAGTAAAAATAAGCGAGGAATATCTTAGAGGATCGTGAGCTAGAGCAGCAAGAATGGTAAATTGAGAAGGGAGGGTTGACGACGGAGTATGAATTATGAACTATACTTTTGGCGAGTATTGGAGCATCTGATCAAAATTAGCCTGTCGTAACTACTCACTTAATGAAGATCGTTTACTAAAATATTTATGGAACATGAGCACAAAAGAGGCACAAACAAAGCCAAAAATATACGTTTTAAAAATCAATAGTTAGAGTAAACATTTCTGAAGTCTATTTACCCCAGAATTCCTTTCAAGGCAAATTTGGTATGCGTAATATACACACTTCACATCTATGTTAATATCACGATCAAAAGAGTGTGCCCTGAACCAATAACAGGGAGACTAGGAAAGAAATTCAGACAACTGATGCCAGGGAGACTATTGCACGATTTGCAGCCTGAGCATTTAAAGCAAGCTCGTGAAAAATAGCCAAATCCATAGTGAGTGGGACATACCACAGGATGTTTTGGAAACACAGGAACAATGGAAACGTTTGATACTTTGCTTAGCTCAAGCAGAAAAAAAAGGAAAAAAAAATCTAAAGACCAAGCTAATTAATTAATGAAGAAAAGATGTGAGCCGTTTGGAACACAGCAAATATAAACCAAAATAATTGAACTGAATGGAAAGGATGATTGCTTCCAGTTAGTGCATCTATTTTTACACATTGGATGCTCAACACACACCAAGTTTTATAAATAATTATCTCTAACGGGAACACTCGAAGCCAGCCCAGTGGGTGTTAAAGATATGAGGCAACATGTCTGAGTCAAGTCTGTTTGAATATAACCATTTGATTTACAAAACTTACCATGCTTGTACTGTCACACTGTATAAATACATACCTTGCGGCGTGGGGCTTTGATCAGCACAGAATGAGGAATTTCCCTCATTGATTCTCCTGTGTCAAGCTGTGTATTTCACAGATTTTTACAAATGCAGCAGATTTGATTAAAGTTTCAATTTAGACAGAGTCATGATAACGTTTCCGTTAAGTTTTGCCATGTTTCTCCATTCAAACTTAAATGCATCTTTTTCAGTTATGGAAAAGAGAATCACCTTGTCTTCTAGTAAACATCTGCACAGCTCTGTGCTGAGTATGAGATGAGGTGATATTGCTGTGCAAGGACTATCTTCTACCTTTCCATCAATCGTTACAACTGATAAAATGATTTAAAAGCCATTGCATAGTGACACAACCCCAGGAGCCCTTTTCTTCCCATTTCCCACCTTTTAAGACACTGCTTTGTCCTACCGTCCCTTTATGAATATTGGTTATTCAGAAGTCAGTATCTTTAGTGGCAAAACTAAAAATGCTATTTGTTGTTATTTTAATGTTATTTTAAGGTATCTCCTTTTTTTTTGAGCTGTATGTTTTACTTGAGTCACTCTTTCATGCTCGTCAACCCACGGAGGTAAGAAGTAACACATGTTAAAAAGCAGAAGAGATTCTCTTGTAATCATTTAATTACGAGTACTGGCATTTGGAGGAAAGCTGCCAAATATGATTGCATACTACTTAATGCAAGAACTACTGGCAGAGGAAGAAAAGGATGGAGCCCACAAGCTCCTATGCTGAGCGACTTCCATGCACTAGGAGAATCACCTTGATTTTCCTGGTATATGAGGCACATATTACGCAAATGTTGTAAAAGTCTGTTAGGGTGAAGACAAGAATATGTGTCTGGTAATGCCTGTTATGTCTTCTAACCACTTCAGCATGTATGGATGATCCATATGTTGTTTTCAAAGCTTTGACTAGCAACAAAATTTCTTCATAATTTCTTGGGAAACAGAAGTAAGAAGTGGTTGAATTATGAAAATGGAGTTCTGTGTCCATGCTCTTTTCTACAATTTGGTGGAGTTTTTCGTTTGAATAATTTTCAGTTTTGTGTGTTAGTGTGAAAATAATCAGCCAAATAATCATAGTTTACAAAGGAATACAGCACTGATTTTTATTCCTACCTGTCCAGATTTCCCATACAGCCTGTGCAAAAGGAAGGGGGGAATTGCTGAGCATCTATAAATGAAACTTCCCTTACAGAGAGAATATGAAGAATTTACTGGATCTTAATTCCTCTTATCATTCATGTAATAAGGATATGTGTATTTTCTATCACATGCAAATAGCAGCAGTCTATTCTAGTTCTCATATTCTTTTCCTATGATGTTATATTTTTTTAATAAAAAGCATTTATTTTTATTGTAATAATAGGTAGAAAATATATGAAATCAACTCATTGGCACAATATCTTTTTCATTATTAAATAAAACAAATGCTGAATGTCAGAGTACGAGGCCTTCAAGGCAACAACTTTTAAAGTCATCGCTCTGCATTAGCTGAGGAAGTTACAGTTGTCCTCAAACAAAATTAAAATTCCTGCATGCTCCAGCCTAGATTCTGTCTAGATTCTGCCTGTCTGCTCTGTTTCCCTTCTTTCAGACTTCACACTTGTGCCTCTTTATTCACAGCCATGTGTGGTGTTATTATGTACTTTTAAAGTCCTACCTGGACTTTAAAACTCCTACAGGGGACGAACACGATGAATGCAAAGCACTGAACTGCAGGCTGCTCTTCATGCCCTGGAAGCTGTTCGGGTTTGGGCAGGGGTTCCCTGGAGCCCGCGGTTGCCCCGTGGTTCCCTCCACTTCACAGCCTTGCACGCAGCTTACCCAAAGGAGTAATGTTTGACAGACAGAGGTTTATTGTCCAACCGTGGTGGGGGGTTCTTTTCCCCTTAAGAAAACTTTGGCTGTGCTAGACCACAGTAATTGCAAACTCTACAAATCTTTCCTTCCTAGCAGGATGACCACGCGACCTTGCCAGGTTTCTGGCAATTTTCCAGTCTTCTAAGCTAATAGATCTCGGAAATCCATTTAGCTCCCTGCAGAATATAAATTTCAGCGTTTCATATGGATTTAGTTCACAACTGAAGGTTTCCTATTCAAAATCCACAACTGGTCTATCCTAAACGGTGACAGAAGAATATGGAACAGAGAACATAGAAAATCTGCAGAAATTTCCACTGAAGAGGGATGTTCCAAGATTATCTTACAGGGGAAGGAAGGAATTATTTTTTTAGAGCGGTGTGTATAATAGACAGTGATGTGCTTAAAGCTAGCAGTGAGATGGACATTGACACGGGGCTGGTGCTCACTCCATCGTATCCCAGGCCAGCCCTTCTGCCATGGAGTTGTCTCTGCTGCCTGTTTGCCAGGCTCCTTCCACCTCTGACACTGCCTCCTCCTCATCCTCATCCCCTCTGAACCCACTGCCTGCTGGGACAGAACTGGTGGCCTGAGTAAACTACATCTGCCTGGGGTGATCTGCGGTTCTGCAGCCACTCACATGCCCCTACAGGAGGCTGGTTTATGCAGAAACAGAGGCAACACGAGCCTGGGAGGCCTGGTCTCCAGTCTAATTAGCAGGTGACCTTCACCCGCTAGGAATACCCACAAGATGGTCTCCCAAGGGCTCTGCCAGAACCGTGTTTCCGCATTTCTTTCCCAGTGTATCATCTTTCAAAGGCTTCATTTTCCCTCTTGCAGTTGAAACAGCAATCGGCAGCACGTTCGTTTTCAGATCTTCTCCATCCCTCTGCCAGCCACTTCTGAAGACTCTCACAAATTGTAAAATGAGGAGTGGAATTCATAGTGACAGGAGGAATATCTTCAAAGGTGTTTCTTTGCACCTTCTGGCCCTAAGTATATTCATTTAAATATGTTTCCAAGAGTATTTTTTTAATGAGAGATTAAAGACATATAATAAGCTGTGGTCTGCAAAAAACACAAAGTGGAAATAGACATTCTCCTCCTCTGTGTTAGCTTGGTCACCTTGCAGTCACCTTGGTCACCATGTTCATCTTTTAAACAGTAAATAGTCAATAGTTTCATAGACTAAATGAGTTAAAAGTACACATTGCAAACATAAGAAAATCATCAATAGAGAATATTTTTATTATTTGAGTTAGAATGCCAATTTAAATAATTAATGACATTCATTAAATATGAATATTAGAATTGACATTCAGACCCAAAGCTTACTGTCACAATGCAGTTCAAGACTCTGGCAATGAATGAGGTATTAGATAGTGAGAAGCATTGTAAAATAAATAAATAAACCCCAGAAAATTAAAAAAAATAAATACAGCAAAAGCTCCTGTTTTATCCTGTATGTAAGAAAAAAGGAACACCTGGAACATCTCAAATCTCATAGCAAACCATGATTGAAATCTAATTTAAAATACGATAATTAATTGAGATCCTATTTCTACTCATTAAAAATGATGCTTTTGTCTTGATAAAGCATGCAAAACTATAATCCAGTGTGGACTGAGCTGCATGCAGGGGTGAATATAGTTTTGATGCATGAAATCTTAAGAAAGATCTTTTAAAAAACCCTCCAAATTTAAATTGAACTTAAAAAGAAGTGTCAAATGGACATGGTCAGGTGTACAGGCAGAGCCTTGCAGGACCAGGGCCGTCCTCGGCCTCCTAGGTCCTGGTGGAGGGTGGGCAGAGGACTTTGGGTCTTGTTCGGCCTCTCCACGCATCAACCTGAGGGTGCAGCTGTGCAAAATCACCTTGTGGTGGAAGTCGGACCTTTGAAGTATTAATTAAGGCTGGAAATGACGGCTGTTTGAGGTGATAATGGAAGAGGCACCTCTGAATAATGCACTGGAAAGGCTGTGAGAGCGGCCGGGACTGACGTATTGTAGCACTAAATGCAAAAATCTTTGGACTGCCCAAAAATGAATCAGAGAAGATAATGCATTCATATGTATGAGCAGATAAATTTACAACAGTCAGAGCTGTCCAAGTGATATCTCAAATTATGCCTATCTGTTTGTCAGTCTAGGTAAAAGCAAGAGCTCAAGCCTAGAGGGAAGGAGCTTTGCAAAACTTACGGCTACAAACTAACCTCCCTCCTGCCTCCAAAGAAGGGCCTCACCGCCCTTTCCTCCTTGGAGCGGTCCGTGGCTGGTGGTATCCCGTGTCCCAGGCTCTGAGGGCACTGACCACCCTCCCTGTTCTTCCCTCAGGATTCCCAGCACCAGCCCTGGACCCAGCCTGGGGCCCTCAGCCCCTGCCCATGGACAGAGCAGCGGTGCCAGCTCCAGGCCCATGGTGGCCCTGGGCCCCTGGCAGCCCCTGCAGCACCCTGACACCTTCAGCTGTTTCTAAGTGACACCCTGAGCTATATCGTGAGCTGGGGACACCTCCTTATGTGCTAAGGTCCAACCCGTGTCCCCTTGCAGTTCTCTGCTAACACGGATGTGGGCTGAAGTCCAGTTGCACTGCTGGTAATGTAGCTAATAGATTGGTTAATTATTTGAAATTTTAACATCATCTGTGGTTGTTGCTGCTATTTACTATGCTTGACTGTGACCAAAAAAAAAAAAAAAAAAGGCGAAGAATCCTTGCTTTAAGAAATCCTGTCTAATCTAAAGCTTAACCTCTGAGTGCTGCGGCTCTCAGGGTAGGATTTGCTACACGGTCAGAGATGGGAGCATGGGAGCTTGTTCACCATTAGATCAATACAGAATTTAATCATTGGTCATGAAGAAATTGACCTAAACTGGCCCTAAATTTTCCTAGAAATGGTGCCCCTTTGTGGGTGGCTGTGGCTCTGCGTTACAGGAAGGCAGAGCAGAGCCCTGTGTTTGCACCAGTCGTTCTCGGTGGGTTTTTGGCAGTGCCTGAGAGCTCTACTTGCCCTCCCAGAGTCTCTTCTCAAAATATGACCTGCAGAGTAGCTGAGGCAGTTCTGTGGCTTGTTACACCCAAACAACAGGTTTTCCCTCTGGTTGTCAAGGGGCAAAGGCTTAAGGAAGACGCTCTCTGTTTCTCTCAATTATTTCATGCTTGCCAAAAAACTAAATCTATCTTTATTAAAGGAAAAAAAACGTAGTTTAAGTAAAGCTGCTCTCTTTTAAGCTGCTTTTGCAAAGGAATTGCTTTCTACACCTCCAGTACCTGATTTGTGAGCCTAGAAAACACACTTCATTAGTCCTTTTCACAAGCTAAATGTCTGCTGCTCCAAATGTAATGCAAATCACTTTTTAATGGTCACATTGACCAGATAGGAAATGTTTTTGTTGGAGCTATGACTTGTAGTTAATTAAGCCAATTAGCATTTGATATAGGCAGTTCTGGAAAGATGGAGCCCAAGAATAGCTCTCAAGAGATGGTGAAAGATGGTTATGTGGACAGAATTGTTATAGAAGGGAAGGAGGAAAACGGACGAAGTTTGAGATTAATTCCTAAATGTATTCGCTATTCTTTTTAATTTATAGCAGTCTCAAATGAACTGCTGTGAAAAAAAAATGTGTGTGTGGTAGGGGGGGTGAGAATATATGTAGTTTGTTTCTGTGTAAGGGGATAAGTCTGAACATTTTTCTCAGCAGAGAAGATTTTGAAATACAATATTTATGGAGATCCTGGTTTGTGAAATTACTTGATTTATTAATTACACTTTTGATTTCCTTTCATGGGCAGACTTCTGAGTACTGGACTAGCAGAAGCAGCAATCGCTCCTTATAGGCTGGGTCTCACATATTTACTGTTTTGTATGGAGTGAGGACTGTCCTCTCAGGACAGGGAAAAGCAGAGAGTTTCTGGAGGCTATAACATGAAAATCGACCTCATTCTCTCTCATACTGTTTCTCAGAGAGACAGATAGCACTGAGGCATTTTATAATTTAGCCATGTGCTGCCCTAGAAATGCTCAAAGTATGTGAAGTCTCAGGAAAAAGTCATTTTGGCACTCCAGAAGTTCTAGAATTTGCTGCTTTTGTGATTTGAAGCATGCAGTGACCCAGGTGGGTCTGTTACCTTCATTTCAGCCTGGCTGATATGTGACTTCCACTAGTCAGGAATTTATCAATGCTCTTGAGAAATTTGTCGTTGCTCAATATAAAACAGCAAATATTTTACTGTCTTAACACACTTGAATGTTGTCATTTTTTGTCATTTGCTTGTTCTGTCTTATTCTGGAGTAAAATGCGATTCTCTCTCTCATACACATACAAACTCACTCAGGGAAAATAGCTTTTGAGTAGGATGCTAAACTATATAATCACTAAATTAGTGAGAGGAAAAGTGTCAAATCAGACACAAGAATATTGACAACAGAAATGGGATTTTATGTCTCTATTCTTTCTTTTCTGCTCACACTGGAAATTTGCTAACTTCTATTGCAAAACTCCTGCTAGAAAATTGCTGTGCAGCCAGTACTCCCCTCCCTCCTCAACCTTGTTTGTTTTCAGTCTTCCTGTTTTGTGTATCTATTCCCTGAACACTCCCTCCCAACTTGCATATATATGTTACGATATAGCTTAATAATCCTAAAATTGCCATTGGCCCCATGAGACAGGAGTCTCTTCATAGACTGTCTGATTGCCATGAGATTCTGAACAAATACTAAGGCCTGTTTGTGCAGACAGACACCATTTGTAGGAGGAAACTTTGGAATTATTCTGGTTCCTCAGTCCCTAATCTCACAAAGAAATAGAAATCACTGTGGCTCATTTGAGTAGGGAAAGATGCATTGCAAGGAGACTGTGTGACTCATCACACTGTATAACTCCGCAGTCACTTCCCCATTCCTTTATATAAAGATGCTGGAATTGGCTGGAATAACCATGATCTGTTGCTCCACAGTCCTTTAGCAATGGCTAAAGCAATTATTGTTCCTTACCTTTGTTTTGGACTTAGGAAGGGGATGTTTCTCTCTCTGACACCACAGACAGGTTTTTGCATAGAACTATGTCCTCCGCCCAGACAGCATCAGGAAGGTGCAATGCAGTCTTGAGTCTTCTTGAAAAGACTCATGAGTCTTAAACTTCTGAAATTCCTATAACTGTTTATTTTACTACAGTCATGTGCCATAATAATAGTCATAAAATAACAAGAGCATCATAAAAATTGACAGGAGAATGTTTAAACCTGAATGTTTTACAGCTTTTATTAGAAAAGCTTTGAGATCTTCACTCTGTTTCCAAGCAATGTTTCATAACAGCACACTGAAATTACTTAAGATTTTATTAAGTCATCAGGATATTTTGTGGCCAATAGTAGAAGGGTGATGTCCCACTGATTTAAAGTTAGGGTGGAATCCTAAGAAACAACAGTTGTGACATGACAACTGTAAATGCATGCCATGAAACCTGAACTAGACAGACTTACCCCCTTTAATATTCTGTAGAGAAAGAAAGGCATTTGCAGGGGGAATTCTTCTAACCAAACTTTCATGTCTATTTTAGAGCTCTAGAAATGTCTGTTTCTCTCCATCAGTTCTCAAAGGAGATGACTAGCTTCAATACAGGCATTTCTTCTTTAGATTTCTGTGTTCGGAAAGATGAATCTGCCCCTAACCAATTCAAAATGAAATCATGTGTTAAAGGAAAGCTAACACAAACTAAAATTCATTTTCTTTCCTTACAGAATAATCCTTCACCTACCATACAGCTCAACAAAGAACTGAATACCCTTGGCTTCTCTTGACTTGAATGAAAATTGAGGTCACTCACTACCTTGTGGAATCAGAACCAAAATTTTGTAATTCACAGTTGGTTTCTCAAGCTTTGCCTATACACACAGTTAAATTGGTTTTAACTTTAACACAAGTTAAATTCAGTAGCTGACAAGGTTCCATCCATCAGGGTGATTTATTGATGTTGTAATGTACTTTACATTACCAAGTCATCTACCAGATAAAGTCTTCTTGTTTTCAGAAAGTCTACAAAAGAGTGAGCTCAAAATCTGTTCTTCTCTAAGAGCATACAGCTGAGTTCAAAAATACTTCTTATAATACAATGCGGGTTGCAAACCAGGATGATAAGAAGTATTGGCCTTACATTTGCTTTATTGCCTATTGACAGTGCTACTGCACAAAACAAAGCTGTATTTAAATGCTAAAGAACTACGAGAAAGGAGATCAAGCTAAAAAAAAAATCCCTTTATGTTAATATCAGCTTCGATTAGAATTGGAGTTTAATGATAAAAAAAGGAAACTTGTCAGGAAGAAAATATTTCAATCTGTTGAGTGGGAAATTAAAACCAGGACAAAATAAACATCACCTGCACAACAGCTTACAACACTACTACACCAAT
The DNA here is from genome assembly GCA_003342815.1 of Eudromia elegans. Classification (NCBI taxonomy): domain Eukaryota; kingdom Metazoa; phylum Chordata; class Aves; order Tinamiformes; family Tinamidae; genus Eudromia; species Eudromia elegans. The sequence continues at coordinate 6,892,410 of PTEX01000012.1, forward strand.
GCTGTTGACCACCCATACCTGAAATTTTGCCACAGGCTGTACCAGCTACTGCCATAGCACAGCAGCTGCCCGTCCACGTGGGTGGGATTCGTGTCTGGTGGGAGTGGATGGGGACATCCCTATGAGCCCGACGTGGTTGGGTTTCCTCCTTGCTCTGCGTTGCTGTGGGGTGCTGGGTGAGGCTCATGTAGGTGACGCAGATCCTCAGCCCAGGTGAAGAAAGACAAGTGTGACCACGATGGGTGAGGACGGGCATCAACCCCTGGGAACAGGGTGCTGTGACAACCCAGCACCTGCTGTGCAGGAGAGTTTGGAACAAACTGGATGGCTCCTCTGCACAGCAGACCTTACCTAAACAAATGCATGCCATTAAGTTGCTGTCTCTCTTTCCATATTGACTGCTTTAGAGAATAAAGGTTGAATTAAACAAATGTTTTATTCCACTGTAGCTTACACCATTATGGTATCTTCATTTCCAGATGTCTGTGTTTTCTAAAGCTTCCTATTTGCCATTAATCTTTCTTTTACAGGCTTTCCAGAAGAGGAGGTTTGAGGCAATCTGAAATGTGGACACAGTAAGATAACTGGAGCCATTTGACTGTTCATAGCATGTAGCTAGATCTAGCAAAGAATCTGCATTTTGTATGTAGCAGCACTTAAGAGCCAGACGAGGCAGTCCCACTCCTGCCTGCATATCTTATTTAGACAGAGACTCAGATGGACCAGTTTCCTGCTGACTTAGAAGTCTCTGAATGTGACAATTTCTGTGATTAAGATTCAGGAGTATGATGGAAGCACTATTTTTATAGCATCTTACAGCACAGTGGCAAGGGCCCTCATCCCAGAAGAGGAAGGCTTGAGATACCCATTAAAGATGAGTGTTCAGGAAAGACTTCTTCCAAAAAGCTGGATAGACTATTGGATGTGCGCAGTGCAGGGCCACAGAAATACAAGGCACAGTTCAAAAATTCAAACAAAACAACAGGAAGACTGCTTTTTATCTCATGGACATACATTTTGAAGTAAAACCTCAAATAGGCCATGGAAACCTCTCCACATCGCAGACAATATTTCACCCTATACAGGTGAGTGGTAAGTGTTTCAGCATCATGAGCCATCATATTTTATAATTCCGTACATTTCGGTGTCTATGAGTCTTGAAATGAAAGTGTCTCTTTCACTTCAGAGTCAGGAAAGATGTAGGTCTGACCTGCAATCACTGGCGTTTCACATTAGCGGTTGAACTGCTGAAAGTCAATAACGAAATTAAAGCTTCTTTTGGACTCCTGGATGACCTACACATAAAGAATTCAATATATGGGTAGGAACATGAGACACACACCTTGCTCGTGACCAGTTTAACTTCCATCTGTCTGAAAACTGCTTTTGTGGAATTTGATTGCAGCATGAATATGCAATTCCATGCTTTCTATTACAGCCCAGAAAAAAAAAAAAAAAAAAAAAGAGCTTGGAAGGAGATCAATTGGAGGAAAAGATTTATCAAAATTATTTCTGCTTTTACATACGGAGCAGAGGGACATAAATACAAAGTGAACAGAAGGTAAGAAAGTGTATTGTGTTTAAGCCATGCAGCAGATGCCGTCTGGACTCAACAGAGAGTCGAGAAGACTCAACAGAGGGTGCCACGTTCAGAGCTTGTGTGTACCCATATAGATATTTGGAGAGGATACTGTCTAGCTGGTGAAACTTTCTAATAGCTTAGTTGGCAGCTAGATGCCCAGAAAAACACTGTGTTCAGGTCATGGGTGGCTATTATTTTAGACTTTATTAGAGGTGTTCATTACAGAAAGTGCACCATGAAGCATTATACCATCCCTCCTAGCTCTTCTTAGGTCACTGTTTCAAGCTAGCTTCCTATCACAGAGTTCATCTAAATGAAGTTTTGTCATTTTAAATGAAAGTACAAATATAAATGGACTTCAGGGACCTGGCACAAAAGGATAGGAGTTAATTTAAACTGTTGAATTAAGTTTAGAGTTTTGAGTTAATTTAAGATAAACTAAAACAAGATAGTAAGAAGCTGAAATAATAGACTTCATGTGGACTGCAAGCCCAAACTGGTTTCAATAATGAATCTAAAATGTGACTAAATAAATCAGCATGAATTTTTCATGTGAGGAGCCCCACAACATCGCCTGACACATCTAAGCTAATGGGGTGAAGAATATGGCGTGTAAAAGAGGAATTTTAACCCAGAAGATGAGCTTTCATAGGTACTGATAAAACCAGACTGTTTAGGTACAGGCAAGCCAGATGCAGTCTATGGTGTGTCTTTTTTTTTTTTTTCCTTTTACAGCATAGTGAAGGCTGCTAAAGGGATTCAAACTTTTATTTCTGTTTTCTGGCAAGGTAGGAGGGTTTGGCCGTGGGCTGGGAGGCACTCTGCTTCCATTTCTCTTTCTGCAGGGTCATATGATATACATTACAATTTTTTTAAGACCAGACTTTGGACAGTGAAATCATCTCTGGAGAAGATCACAAGGGAAAGTTTTTCTTTTTGTATACATGTATATATCCCAAACAAAAGGAGTGTAAATGTCTTGCTAACACTCTACCACTTGTATGCAGATGTTAAAAATCATGTTTATATTCATGAATATTCATTGCCTAAACAGTAGCAGGAATGAGAAAGCCTGAACAGGAAGCTTAGCAGAGGCCATCTCACTACTTGGTATTTTTTACTTTAAAATTGATTTTATTTAATAAGTGACTTAATTTTCCCTTTAAGAAAATTTGTTAGCTTTAACTGTGAGTGCTGGTACTGCAGCTGTAAGTTCTCATAACCTTTTCCTTTTTTGATTTAAACACAGACTATTTATCAAAAGTAACTGCAATGTCTTAGAGCAATTCCTTTCAACTGACTTGAACAATGCTTCATGGAAAGCCTTAAGGAACTTTGACTAGTATTCTGGAAGAGAGATTAATAGCAATCATACATAATTTTGCTGAGTACTCTGGTTAAAATATCTATTCTCTAGCTGTGATACCGTATGTCTGCAGGAGGTTTGACTGCAATGAGTTTCCCTGAGTAGTTTTCCGCTCTTGCTCAGAGGATATTTGGAAGGGAGCAATTTCTCCCCAGTTACGTTACTGTACCAGTATGACATGCCTTCTTCTCCTCCACCTTTCAAAACACAGCATGGCCTGCACATATCCCACCTATGAACTGAAAGATGTGCTACAAAATCACTCCTTCTTCCAAGAAAATATTCTTTTCTCTCTCCTAAAAAGAACTGGGAAAAAAAAAGAAGAAAAAGTGTTTTTTGCCCTGCTGTCAGCTCTGGGTTACTCTGAGATAGAGCAGGTTCAGAGACAGGGCAGGACGTCTGGGCGAGTTGTTCTCATGAGCTCTTGGAGTTGTCCAGCAGCTGCAGCTTGGTCCCAGGTGCAGCTTTTTAGTTTTCCACGAATGCAGCACAGTTGGGCTCACTTTTTTTTACAAGGAAGTTGGGATCTCCTTGGGTGATCCTTGAGGACTACTGTCTGTTGGATTAATGGGGGCTAGGGTTAAGCAATGGAGGAAGGACTAACCTGCAACCAACATCTAGCACCATTCATGGGTCTCAGACTCTTAGCTAGACTGGGCACGTCAGAATTTAGAAATATCCCCTTATTTCCTTGGCTTTCGTGCTGTGTTGTTCTGTCGGTTAGAAAGGGGAAAGGATGTGGTAGAAGTAGAGATCTGGCAATGTTGGAACTGGCAGCTTAAAGGCAACAGAACTTCCCCACAACATTTTTATTTTATGAATATTTTTTGATTTGAGCCAAGTTATACCGTTTTTTTCCTGATTCCTGGGCTCTACCAATGCAAGAAGACATAGTCCATGTTTCTCATGTCATAAAATGTGCCTGGAAGAGATGCATCACGTAAAAAGATGTTTTGAATCTTGACTCTCTCAAGGGACCCTCGGCAAATGTCAAGCCCCAGCTACTGAATCTGGCTCAACAGTGCATGGTGCCATACCTGCTGGGAAAGGATATAAATAACGCTGCTGATGGGAGTAGTCTAGGAAGAGGCTTTAGATGTGGAACGAGTGTGGACGTGGCAGTACTGTTTATATCGACTAGAATAATCCCATCTTCTGATACAGCTGTCATTTTAGGCAAAAACCAAAGACTGAAATTGCAACAGAACATATGTGAATCCAGGTCATGCATCTGCTTAACTTTACTTTGTATTAGACTTTGTTTTGGCTCTTGGCATCCTAAATTTGTACTGATGCAGTTTGCTTTTTATGCCAATTTTGTGAAGCAAGAGTGAGGCTTCTATGGAGGATTTGTGAGTTCCTATTAAGTGCTGTAACATTTTTCACAGTGCAAAAGCTTTCTAACATACTACTATGACATTTTGCACAGTAAACCGTGACATTTACAATTTACAAATTAACAGTAAACGTAATATTTTTGTTCATAAAACTAAGTGGCAGAGACTATAGTTCAATTAACATGCATGATGTCGCATCCTTGTAAACAGTTAATGCAGCCAGACATCTGGACTTACAATAAATAGTATTTCAGCTGAAATTATATAGGGCCATTATAAATCTGTGAAAAAGGCACACACCCTTTGGTGCAGGCTGTGTTCTGTAGACTCAAGTCCCAGCATAGGACAAGCTATGCTTCAGAATTTTTCTTTCTTTCGTTTTTTTGTCCGTATTTCCACAATGAAGCGCACAGCAGTTGCAATGCTTGGCGTTGCTGAGTGACTCCAGGACTCTTATGACTATAGCACTACTCTGGCAGTAGAGGTCACCACGCACCAAGCTCCACCAGCCTCCAACACAGTCCAGCCGGCCTGGGTAGCAGTTCAGATAACATTGGCTCAAGCCAATATAAAACCCTCTGTGTTCTAGGTAGCAAATGGCTGCCTGTGGTGGGGGGAAACATTGTAATTGCTAGAGGAATAAGTGACTTCAGGAGAAGGAATAAAAACGTTAAAATCATTGTAATTAATAATCATTTCAATATGTTTGCCTTTAATTCGAAACATTTCTTTATGAAAACATACCCCTGCTTAACTAATCATCCCATATGACTCCCTGTATTTGTCCAGTGGTTCTGAAAGAAATTATGAAATGACTGATCCGTGCCCTTAAAAACTTATATTTCCTTAATAATAAAGTGAAATCCAAGTATGTTCATTGGAGCTCTATAGTAAAGCTCAGGCTCCATGCTGAACACAATTGCAAATAATATACGAACTAGCAGGATGCTGAGCAGGGCCGGCCAGCTGGTGAAGAGGAGGGTAAGCTGCATTCACCATTACATCAGCTAGCAAAGCTGAAATCTTGCAGCTTCTCCTGCTGTGTCTTGCCTTCTGAACTGTGTGCAGTTCCCTGTTGGCACTGTGATGTGTTCAGCTGTGTTTGGATATTTCCACGGAGAGTCACTCAAAGAAATGTTTTTGAGATAAGAGCAACAGTGACCATGGGACCAGAATATAGCCACAAATTATGGGGAAAATTCATGTCTTCATGGCTTCCTGTGTAAATTGTGCTTTGATGCTGCGTCATATCCAAAGCAGTGACAAAAGCTTGTGGGTTCATTTATGAAATGAACAGGATGAATTCTTGAGTCTCTCTGAACTCCACAGAAGCTGTTTTTGACCTCCTCAAATTTCAGGTGTATTCTTTGCATGGATGTAGATCTGTATTTAGCCTTTCTTACTTTACTCTTGGGGTTATAATTTCAATAGCAGAACATTACTCATAGTTTCACCTAAATAGACTGAAATATATACTCAACAGTTTGAGCAAGTTTAGGCAAAGGATAATTTCCTCCTGCCTAAGATTAGATTAAGTGAGGTTGCCCATTTAAGAAAGTATGAGTATAAAACAAGGGTTAAGTCATCATAGATGTAGCTTTATTTTCCTCCATCTTACGTTAACATAAAAAAAATTGATTTTGAAATAATGCTAGTTGCTACCTTACAATGTGCAATATACTCTTCCTATACACTTCTCATTATGTTTTACTTGATTTTTTTTAAATATTTGAAATCCAATAGTCATTAAAATGTTGCTGTGCTATCCTGTCCAAAGATACATTCACTGAACCTGCTGAAGCATTTTATATATTGTCTCCTCTAAACATTTTGAGTAAGGAGATGTCTCTGTTGTGTTCTTTTTAAACAGATATGAGAAGAACCATCTTGCAATTTAAGTCAAAGTGTGGCCTCATTCTCTACGGAGGAGGGAAGTGCAAGTCCAGCAGAAAGCCTTTCCTTGGGCTGTCGTGCTTTGATGCTGCAGCAGATACACAGCGTTTAGGGCCAAAGAAGCACGAGGGACCGAGCGTGCTTCAGTAGGGAGTTTCGTGGCCATGGCCATTAAAAAGGATTTTTCCATAGAGTTTGTGTTTAGTAAAGACAGGAGCTACCTCATAGTTCTCTTGTGCCCAGGAGCAGGGGCACAAGGGCTGGTACTGGACGGTACCGGCTTTCTTCCAGCCTCTCCAAAGCCCCTTCTCCAGTGTGTTTGGTTTGCTCTTGCAGTAACCCCTGGTTGCACAGTGCGAAAACATTCCTCGAGACAGAGGTAGAGCTGGGATCAGAGCAGAGTCTGCTAACAATCATCTTTCAGGCTCACAGAAAATAGCTCGGGGATCCCTCTCAGAAGAGAAAGGTGGGAACACGTCTGTTTTTTCCACTGAAAAGCTCCATTTGGACTCCCAGCCTTTGCACGTGGGATCTCCACGGAGGAGTTTTTCCCCTGTGCGGTGGGTTGTCCTGCGTGCTCATTTGCTTAGAGGTTTGGCAGGAAGAGACGGGGTTCCTAGATGGGGATTAACGAAAGATAGGAGAGGCTAGAGGAGACGCAAAAGGGAGGGGGTTAGGGAAAAGGCAAGCATCCGCTCTAGCCACAATGCTGGAGGGTTCTGGTATTATTATTTCTGCTCTGCCTCTTCGGGCTTTTATTAGGGTCAGGCAGAGCCAGAGGAAATCCCATACAGCACAGGTACAATCCAGCAGCGTTGCCAGTAAGCCAGAAGGCTTGCCTGAGGCCAAAACAAGCAGCTACAGACAGAGTCAGCTGCTTAAGAATTTGACCGAATGAATTAATAGTGCAGTGCCCTTCTCTTTCTTTTCTGGAACTGAGGCAAACCCAGGCCCTCCAGTGGGACAGCCTGTGTCTCTGCAACCAGGTCCTCGTGAAGTTGCTTTTTATGAGGACTTTTTCCTGAGTATTTCATCAGAGAAAGGGATGATGCGGTCCAGCTATTGTAAAAGTTTCTTTTTTTCTTGAACAATAATTTTGAATTGGAGGAGACACATCCAGTGGAAGGCCACAGAAATTAAATTAACCTTGCTGATTAAATGAATCCTTGAAAATATTGCAAAATGAACTTACAAAGACTTCTCAAATCAATCTAAAGAATTTAATCGTGAAAAATCTCCGTTCTATTAAAAATGCATGACCATTCTTCACTAACTGTAACAGGACTTTTCCATAAATGGAGGAAAAGGTTAATTCACCTCTGAAATGATCCTTCATCATTATGACAACTCCTGTAGCTGCTTAAAATTTCCTTGAGCTTCCCCTGACACCCCCAAACCGGTCAATATTAATGCGTTCTGCATTCGTTTGCTGTACGCTCCCTCTAGCCCATACACGCACTATAGTATTTGCAGGCAGAAACATTCCACTTAACTCGCAATCTAAGGTTTCACAGCTCGCCAAGAAAACTAAAGGTTTTTGAGTAGCCTAGATTAAAAAGAAGAAGACGAAATCCCAGCACAGTAAATTGTAAAACTTTACACCTCGCAGCTGCCAGCTGTAATCCACAAGGAGACAATGTTCTTAGGCGCTGAGGAGCAGAGACGGGGCTATTTTTTAGCAAATTCTCGTCTTCTTCCTTCAGGAAGGGAAGGGAGAAGTCCCAAACCCCAGAAGAACCTCTTAGAGAGAGCATAACATTGATGAGGAGTTAGTTTGTCCTTGCCTATGGAAGGATTGTGGTGATTCGATAAGATCTCTTAAGATTACTTTTTGCTTGTTATTATAGTTGAAATATAACAGCTGAAATGTTACACGGTGTAAGCCAGGCTAAGCCAGCAAGGATTTTCACAATGTTGCATTTACATAAGATAAGGACATGGTGGTTTCTGGTTCTTTTTAACCAAAATATTTCCATCTTAAAATTATCATGTTACCTTTGTCTTAACCCAGCTCCTTGTGTAAAATTAAACGTGTTTGTTTTACAGACGTAATAAGACTTATTCGAATAGCCCAGCCTGCCAGGGTATTGCAGTCAAGTGGCATCAGGGAGCGGCTGCAGCCGCGTCAGGATTTCCTGGAGCAACAGGGAGGTTGCAGGAGTGAGGCACGATGCTGAGGGAGGGCAGGCAGCACGGACACCAGTGGGCAGGATGGATGCTCACCACTTGAGGCACATGGGGAACCAAGGAGCAGCCTCTTTCTGCCTCTAACTAAAGAGGACACAATGGAAAGCTCTATGTTGGGCAAGTCTGTAAGAGTTTGAGACAGGCTGGGTGTTATCTATCTGCTCAAGCCAAGCAGTATGAACCTGGTCGTGCAACCCTTACGGTTCAGTAGACTTTGTGGAAAAAAAAATCTGTGCCCTTGAGAATGCTATGTACAAGCATGAGTCTGAAAAGGGATATAATTATCTGTGTGTGCATCTGTTTAAAAGCAGCGCTTGTCTATTCATCTCTTCCTTGGTAGTATTTGGAGCTGAAGCCTTGTTGTCAACTGATTTTTCTTTTAAAAAGAGTGACTTTGCTGCAGCTTTCTTTCACTGTCCATTGCAATGGGACATAGATCATATCTCCGGTCCTGTATATGTGACTACAGTAAGAAAGATAATCGTTTACATTCATTGGGTTTGTGATAAATTTGCATACACTGCAATGCTCTCCCTCCTCCCTTTTTCACATTCTCTTTTTATTGCTAGTATAAAAAACCTCTGCAATAAGAAATAGAAAATATATTCCCTGTATAATGGAAGAACTCCATGAAGTCTGGACTCCACTTTAATCCACATCAACATAGGTAGGTTAGTGCTAGGTAAGTCTCTGAGTAGATTTAGAAGAGATATTTCCTTAAAACATACTTTATATATATATATACACGTGTGTGTATATATATACACATCTGTGGTTTCTAACATGACTCTGTCACTTTATGACATTTTCTTGTATTTGAGTAAAAGAGGCAAGAGTCATATGGAAATCTGCTCTGTGGTTCTTTCGGTCTGAGGCAAACCAAAGGGAAAATGAAGTAGTAAACAAAAGAAATTGGAGTTTGGAAGTTGGGCTTTTGTCAAGCTGTAGTTGCTGAGTTTGACCAAGGGATAAATAGGTGAAACTTGTTCAGGATCAAAAGAAGCTCCAATAGACAGTCCTGTGGTTGCTTCTTCGGCCATAAATCCCATGATCCCAAGTCCCTTTACCGTGCTTTGAAGACAGCTCATTAAAGGACCTGACCTCACATTGGGCACACAAAATGTGTGTTCCCTTTTTGCAGACCACACAGTCTGGCTGAGCAGCAGTGGTTCCCTGGGTCAGGAGGCCGGGCTGTCCGTGGGACCAGCGTTTGGCCTTGATTACAAACCCACCAGGCAAGTTCTAACACTGGAAGGTGGCACTTCCCAGGAGTCAGGTGATTTGTACTGATTTCCCATAACATTTGCCCAAAGAGAAGGAACACCTCAGTTAATGCGAGCCCTAAAAAGCATATGACCAAGTATCACTTTATTCCCACGTCAAAACTCCACTGGCAGGAAGCATCTCTTGGCAATAGTGAAAAGAAGTGCAAGAGAGACTCAGGTTTCCAAATATTTCAGGATGCTTTTGGACATTTTAATCTTTCCTGACACAAGAAAACCTTTCTCCTTCTGTCTCTGAGCTTCTGTGGCAGGAAAACTGGATACTGAAGACCTCCTATCCTCTAGCTGAAACCATGGATAAAGGGCTAAAGCTGGAAACTTTTGGACCGTAAGCATTTTTCTGCTTAGACATTGATGAAAGCTCAGGAGAATACACTCGCTTTGAAATAATTTTGATTAAAAGCTATGTGTTTTCTATAGAAAGCATTTAAAAAAAACCCAGAATTGTGAGGGTTTAGGAAAACATACTTTCTTTAAGATTTGCCAGGCTTACTAATTTAAAGAGGGCTGGGGAACACATTGCTTTAATAAGTGACCACTACTGCTAAGTTCAATAAAAAAGTCATTAGTTCACCATTTACCTTTTGTCTCTCAAGTACAAAATTCTATCCAAGTTCAACAGATTAATTCATATCTAATAATTATTATTACTCTTTCTTTTTGTAGTTATTATTTACACTGGCTACAGCTAGAGATTTTATCCGCTGCCAGTATTTACAGAGGAGAACACAGATGTCAGTTGAGGTACTGTGAATGACGAAGGGCTAGAAGAAAAGGAGTGAAATTAAAGGATGGTCAGGTGAAAGGAGGGTGATATACTTAACACTAGTTTATGTGGTAAAAATAAAATTTAAGGGTATCTTTTTTCATGCAGCATTCTTGAATAATTTTCAAGTACAGCCTTATTCCCAATGTTTTAAATTTGTCAGTAATACACTTCTGTTTCATGTTCCTTATTCTTGCAAATGCATTGAATCATGAAACAGTAGTGGAATTGTCTTGCTTCTTTGCATCCTTTTACTACTTACCAAGCAGATACATTTTACATATGACCCTGTTTTTCATCTTCTTTTTACTATAAAGATAAAAAATTCCTATATGTATTCTTAGCAGTTCAGTGTGACATGCCAAAAAGACAGGTGACTCTGGAAAGAACAGCCTCACAGCTGGCTTCTGCTCTGCTTTTCTTACAGTTTCCAGTATGTAACTGTCTTGTTTTATTCAAAGTATATTGTTAATGTTAATTTCTTTTAACTTTACACTATTTCAGTTTCTTCTTTATGTCCTCCAGGGTCAAACGGGCATATTCCCTGTTTTTTTTTTTTTTTTTAGTCATACAATAATCTTGGAAGTTATCATGAAGCTCTGCTTGAATCCCAAACACAAAAACAATGATAACTCATTCATTTTCTTGGCTTGTGCAAATGGGGCATGGAAGTTTAAGAACCATCAGTATATCTTCTGTGAAAAGTTTATTTTCTCTGTGACTTTTTTTCCTATGGTTCTCAAAACTTCAGTAATCTGACATTGTCAGCTCTATAACCATTTGGAGCTTGGATCGCTCTTCTTCCTTTCTGGACCTTTTCTGGATCCTCTTCTTCCTCATCACGGACCATTTCCAAACACTTGGAAAAGGGCTCAGGAAAGCTGCACAATGTCCCTCTCCTCTAAGATTTAGTGCGCGCAGGTTCTCGTGTGGCACATGTTTTCTATGGGCATTGAAGCACTCAGTTACTGCTTCCTCACTTTGCTTTTCCACCTTTATTTCACTTGTGGCCCAAGCTGTTGTCTTCGGTGTCACTTTGCTGAGCCTCATTACCTCGACATTTGTATTTTTATGGCTGTTTTCCTTTCAAGCTGATGGTGAGGTGGATAGTTTCCCAATGAAACCTACATCAAAGTACTTGTTCGCTCCTTTGCAGGCACGGTTTGGAGAGCAATAAGTGGGGGGAGACCTCCTGAAAATTAAATTTAAATTGCTCATGAAAAGGCTCAAGCTGCAGAGTACTCATCTCATCCACAGACGATGCCAACGCCAGCTGGAAGATGGAGAAGGAGCAGCCCCCGTGAGTGGGAAGGTGGAAAGGGTTAGTCAGGCTGCTCCTTGGCCAAGACGTTCAGAGGGAAATATCGTGCCTGTCCCTGTCATCGCTCTTCCCTCTCCCCGCCTCCTGCAGCCCTCCTCCCTTCCTCTGCAGGCTCTTCCTCCCTGCTGCCCTGGTCTCCTCAAGCAGAAGCCTCAGCCGTCCTTGCCTGGCCTGGGGTCTTTTCCTGTCTCGGCCCATGTGTGCTCAGGCCCTGTGGAGCGCGGCCTCCCCTTCCAGAGAGTTCCCTTCTTCCATCCCTGCTTCTTCCCCCCTTCTTCCCTGCTTCCCTTCTCCCTCTCCTTCCCTTGCACTGATTTTGTTCTCATTGACAATCTTTTTTGACATCTCCCTTGGCAAAACTGAGGCTTCACCGTGTGAATAAAAATGAATACACGACTGTGTGTACACGGGAGACAGGGAGAGGAGGGAAAAATGCAAATAAGGAACGAGGAAAGGGAGAACAAGTGGTAGCAGAGGGAAAAATACTCTCTCTCTTAAAAAAAAAAAATCCTCTAAAATCCTTTTTCTGATTTCATTGAGCTTGTGGACAGAAAGATAAGGGACACAGTGAAACAATCCAGTTGGCAACCAATGGGATAAAAATTTCAGTTTGAGGGGGAAAGTTCAGCACTTCGTGATCACCAGCTTTTGGGGGATACTCCATGGAGGGGTGAGTCTGGAGTTTATACTGAGGGAAATATGAATTTAAAGAAATATGACATCATTGCTCACCTGGAAGAACACCCTCAAGGCTTTGCTATCAGGCTGTGACCTATTGTGCAACACATTACAAGAAAACTATTTGTCTAAAAACACGTCCAGATAAAGAATTTCAGAAGAATTTTTGCCAAGATGTAAATATCATGTCTGAAATATGATTTTTGGAGGAGAGTGGAGAAATGTGCAGCCGATTTGCCGCTCCAATTGTGCACTATAGATAATTGTATTGATTACTCAGTTACAAGTGATATGCCTCATAATTTTGTTGTGCTAAACTGGAAGTGCTTCATAAATCTGTAGAGAAAGCCATGTTACCGTCACTTTCCCAAATCATATACTGGGACACTAGCTAAGAATTCATTAAAACTGCTTTTTTGAGAATCTGCATGAAGTATTAAAAATAACTTGTATCCTATACTGAGACAAATAACTTCTTTGAAGAAATTATGATTTGGGACTGAATGACATTAGTTCCATTAAAAGCAGAAGTTCTATCCATTTTATTGGATATATTGAAACTCCTGCACTTCAAAACTGCATAAATAAAGTGGGCAATTTGCAGGATTGCTCCATATGGCAAATTGGGCAGTCTGACCATTCCTGTGGGTAACCCATGTGTAAAAGCCTTAAGCAGCGAGGCCCAAACCTTGGGCAACGCCGCCAGCTGCATGGGTGGCTCTATTTGCCTGACTCTGCAAATCGTGCTCAGTGCTGCCACTGAAGTCGGGGACCAAACCGACACCGGCTGGCGGGCGATAGAAGCACCGAGACCGCCACACGTTTGTCATAGCAGCAGCATCTCACTAAAGGACGAGATAACATAATAACACCTAATACAAAAATCATTCCATATGCATATCAAGCCTTAGACCTGCATAGAAACAACTTCTGGAAAAATGCTGGTGGCCCAGGAAGAGATATCTATAAAATCAAAACTAAATCAAAACATGAGCTTCAAATAGTGGATAAAGTAAGTGCCCAGAAGATCACCCTTCCTAAAGCCACTCTGAACATGACAGCCTGTAATCGAAAGGAAGAGGACTCAGACCTACTCTACAACATGAGACTGAACTGCAGGTCTCTAGCAAACAGAACTGCTGTGGTAAGTAACACTAGTAATGGCACAAATGAACTCTGAACCTCAGCACAAAGGTGCAGTGATTCCAGCTGGACCGCATGAAAGTGATATGAGATAGCTATCGAGGATATTTGTACTGGGTGCAAATGATAGACACAACCAGCATGATGACAGATCAAAAGCCCTTGTAAATCTCATCAGGAAGGTCAATTTATTAAGGGCTTCAGTAACTCCAGCTGTTGCACATCAGCAGAGCTGGCTGAGCTGCTGTGTTAATAGACCCTAAAACGTTTCTGTGATTATGTTACTTGGTCTTTATTCTGCATTTCTGATTGTCAGGTTGATCAGCTACAGAAAAGATAGCTGAAAAGTTCCTTGACATAGAAATGATTTGCACCTTCATTTTGTTTCATGCAGAGCTGTATTCAGTGGTTTCCTGAGGCCAGCTCCTTCAGCTGAGCAGAAGTCAGCACAGGTATATAAAGCAAAGAGACAAGAAGGAGACAGAGGTGGGAGTGCATTTACAGTTGCAGGTCCTATTCTGCATACAGCAGTGGTCCTGGAGGGCTAGGAGTTGAACTTAGGTAAACTACATGAGTCTTCCTTCTCTGAACATGTGGAGAGCAGTCTGAGGCATTAATTCACATGTCTTACCCCATTAAATTATGCTACAGCCTATGGGTGTCCGTCGAAGATGTTGGCTGCATTAGTTGCTGAGTGTAGCTGCTCAGTCACTTTCTCACAGTCTCTAGAGAATGATTTTTCCTATGACCTGACCTAGGCTTGACCTAGATGACTGCTCCTATTTTGTTACAACCATTTTAAGAAATGATAAATCAATAATAATTCTAGTAAATTTTAGTGAAACAATTGAGCTAGTGAAGGCTAGTGAAGAGATAGGCTGAAAAAAAAAGAGCTTCTCAAGTGGTGTTCATGTTATTGTTATGCTCATTATCTCCTTTTTATGAATGGCACTGTTTATATGATGCAAATTATCTTTTCTTGAGAATATTCTCAATGGTCTGCGTTCTCAAGTAAAAACCTTAATTATGGAACTAACCATGAAACTACAAACTCTGGACAACAGAAAACCAAGATCTGACAAGGGTGGTGTGGCTTGGTACCATGTTTCCCCACTGCTGTAGCAGCTACAGTTGGGTTACAGCTGCAGCAGAGCATCAGAGCACGATTTCCCTCTTAGGCACAAACCTAGAAGGATTTGTCTCTAAAACCACAGGAAGGAGCTGTGAGGGTCTACTGGAAATGCTGCAGCAGCAAAGTGTGAAAAGGGTTTTAGAGGGAGTGATAGCCCCATTAGAGTGAAGTACCACTACTGACCATTTTAAAAAAGAGTAAAAAACTGGTCTACATCTCTAATGAATGGAAATTAGTATTTTTTTTTTTTCTACACAGAAGAGTATAAGCCAGCCTACTCTATTTTATTTCTTTTTCACGTTACAGCCCTGTATATGAAAGAAAACAATTGATATAAAAAGCTAGATGTCTATTCTAATTTCCTTTTAACCTCCTATGTGTTTAGCTGTTCTTCACGAAAGCCCCAACTCTTTGCTATCAACTGGTGATATTTAACTTTCAGTATTGCAATGAATTACTTCCAATACTTGAACTACTTAATTTAAAGTTAGCCTGCCTAAGTCTCTTCTGTGCTGCCAGGGTAGATATATTTGTCTCAGGTCTCCAAAATGCACTCATAGTCACTTATGGTTTGTCAAGAAATGATTATAAGAGAATCTGCAGTGAAAGACCTGTCTTAAAAATGTCTTTTTTCATTTCTGTTTTCCCTTGCACAAAGGACAATCATGTATTTTCAGTCTGAATAGCTACAGGCTATTCACACAATAGAGCATAATACTATTCTGCTTAGGAAAGAATTACAGTGAGAGGTAAGGCAGAGATGTGTAACCTCAGAGAGCATCACAAAATCAGTGTCTCATGGAGTCATCACAGAAATCCCTATTTCCCAAACACCACAAAGCTATGGTTATATCCCTGCAGGAGAAATCCTTCTTATCATTCACTTTGTAGCTGTCCTCTTTACTTGGGAGTGATATAGACACAGAATCATGTCTGCAATGAACCTCAGAGCTTGCAGAGGGGTTCAAGCACATCAAAACCAATTACCTGCATATTTCCTAGACATATCAGCAGCTGTAGCCCTGCTTTTGCTTCGGCTTCAAGTATTTTTGCTTTTGGGGGGCTTCTGCCCTCCTTCTTTCCATGAATTGAATGTCCTTGGTTGTAGGATAGGGAAGCATGAAGTGTTCAACTTGGCTGCTGCTAAGTAGTGGCTCTTTGCAGCTCCTGACCTTGACCAGTTAGGAGTACACTCGTCAGGCAATGACCCAATACTTGACAGGATTCTGGGGTACACCATGAGATTGCAGAGGATTATCTTATCTGTTTCGCAAGTTTTTAGAGCATGATCTGAATTTGTGACCAAACTACCCAAGTGCATATGCTCTCCAATGCCCTAAACAGTTGCTTCTCTTGACAGTACTACACTTGGTGGCTGCCATGGCAAGAGGTGGTGTTTTGATGCAGCTGCTTAAGCTCTTTGGGTCTCTAGTGCAAACATCAGCACAGTCCTTGGCACCAGTAGCAGACTTGGGGTCTGCCTTCAGCCGTAAGGGAACTTAGAGCCTGCAGCTCTCCATTCCTAGTCTCCAGGACAGACTGTCATACCCATCCACTGTCTTTACTTTCTTATGGGCCTGTTCCAGGTGGTTTCTTCCATATCTTTTAGTCCATGGAAGAGTAGTGTAGACAGTGTAACATCCTTTGTAATAAGATGAGAGTCCAACTAATGACAAAATTTTGACAACAGTCCTTTGAAGAGTGGAGTAAGGCAAAGAGGGACAGTCTTTACCACCTCTACAAACACTGAAACATCAGTTCCCATTAATATTCCATGCAAAAACCTCTTTCTGCTCTTTCTCCACCCTCCATTACAGCACCCAGGAGTCCAACACCCTGGTCAAATGGCCTGTCTCTTGCTGTCCAGATGTTCGCCCACTCCTGGGCAGGGACATAGGAAAATGTTTCAAGTAGTAGGAACTTTAGCTGTTCCTGCAAATTCCTGAAAGTTTGTAATGAAGCTCAGACTCATTAAAATACGCCCACTGCTTGCCTTCTGCAAGCTGAACTGAAGGCATAAAATGACAGAGAAGTTTTACTGTGAATGAGGAGGATACACCAACCCTGGTCTGGAAAACCAGGTCCTATAACCATTCTGGCAGCAAAACAATTAAAGTATCCAGCAAAGCCTCCCTTGGCTGCACACCCTGGAAAGGGGATTACAACGAAGGCCATGCACAGACAGCGGTACAGCCTGGCTGTCCCCTCCTTATGTTCTCAGTCCATCATTTCTTTATTCTTCCCCAGCCACCAATCCCCATCACCACCTTCATCAGACTACAGAGGTCCATAGATCACTCGATGTGATTCAGGTTCATACCTCCTTTTAGCAGAGCTGATCACTTCTCTTGCCTAGACAGCATGTCTGGAGATCAGCATAGACATCAAGTGTTACTTCCATAAGCTGCTTCCTAGATGAATGTGCTCAGAGGAAAGATATGAGTGCCACAGGTCTAAATACCTGCATGTAGTATCCAGAGGAGGACTTTGAGGGAAGGGGATAAACAAACTATATTCTGTAAAGTCTAAAGACTCCATATTCTGCTAAGAAGCTGCTCCCTCTCAGACCTGCTCTGGGCTTGTCTCAGTGTCTCTGACAGTGGGGACTGTAAACGAGGACCGAAACTATCAAGTTAATAAAGCAAGGAAAAGATCTGAGAACTGTCTCTGGTTCACATGGGCCCTCTTTGTGTTGGAGGTGTCAGGCTGGGTACCGTATGTTTAACCAGGGATTACCAGGCAGTCCTGTCACAGGAGACTAATGGTCAACCACAACTGTGAAGTTCTTTGCATATTTACCACAGTGCTTTCCTGTCTTCCTTATAGCCTCTTCAACATCTCCTCTGTACTAATGAGGTCCTCCTCAGCTTTTTTGCTTGAATCTTGCATGCTCACTGTCTTGCAGCTACATACTGTAGGTGAGCACCTGTAGCTATTGCATCACTGCAAGCACATCCAAACTGCCACAGTGAGGGTAAACGTGAAAGCACCGATTGCTTGAAAATAGGAAGCTGAAGCCCTAGATTTTTAAGGGTTAAATGTTAGAGCGTGTGCAGGTCTCTTATATGAAGCCCTTTTTCCTGCCTTGGAGGACACAGTGGATTAAAGCCACTATACTGAATTTTGTTTTGTTTCCAGACAAATCCTAGTGCTTTAAGCACATTTTTTCATTTGTCCAATTAATTTAAAGCCTAAGAAGAAAGAGGCTGTTTTTATGTTCCCTGTATTTCTTTCAATGTTTTGCCTAACCCAAATAGAGATGCCTGTATTTATAATGCCTATATTTCAAAGAGTGTTCTGTGGCCAAAGGGTCTTCGCGTTATTGTTATTTTTGGTCCAGTTTTCAGGGACTGCATATTGCCAACAGCTTTTTTTTTTTTTTTTTTTGCAAGAAGACAGTAAAAACTTTTGCACTTGACAACATGTCTGCGTGCTCTTGGAGAGCCTGCTCCTTTGGTATTCACACTATATCATCCCCCACCACAGTACAATTTAAGATATCCCCAGTCCCGCCAGCTTTCTGTAAATAAAGCTTGGGAGCTGAAAATGAGCTCCAAGTATGCACGACATGCATTGGCATAGGCATGCCAGTGGGATGAGGGCAGCAGCTAGTGTAATTTGGGATATTCTAGAACCTTTGAGGGGGGTCCCTTTTGGAGGATCTCTCTCCTTTTCCCCCAGCTGGCCCCCCTTTGTGGGATCTTTCCTCCTTGCCCCTTCCTTTCTGGTACTCCCAGACCTGAGGGACTCTACAGGCCTGGAGTGAAATATTGCAACAAGATGGACAGCAAGGCTTGATGTTTCTGCTTCTACTGCAGAGGTTTCTGAGGCCTGAGCTGTGCCTGCCTTCTGCATCTGGACAGCCAATGCATCCCCCTGTAGCAAAAGCAAGATAAGGGCTCTGAGGCAGTAGGGAGCAACCTTTTTGTTTATAACCAAAGCTGGCCTTGAATTGAATGTAAATGAATGTGACAAAAAGTATATCTATATTTTTCTGTGTCCTTATAATGGATAAAATATGTATTAATTGAAGATTCATGAGATAGCTGATGTGAATAAAGTCTATAAGGGCTCTGGAAAAAATGACTAATCAGACATCATGTTGAAAGGCAACTAAATGAAAAAATAGAGGATCCTGAAATTTGTATTTGGAAGTGTCTTTGCCATATAATATAATTTAAATGCCATTTAATGCCTTTTAAATATCACTAATCCTTTGGATATGCGTATGATATTTTTAAAGTATTTTGGTGCTTAATTCATATTAATATCACAGGCTGTGAGGCATTGATATTAGCCCTGAAAACAGAGCTTCAGCTGGCAATTTTTTTCCTTTTTTTTTTTTTTTTTAAACTTTTACTGAAGGCTTTCTCTCCTCACCAAAAGTTTGTTCATCAGTTGTTAACTTCTTTGGGTTTAAGTGAGAGGAATGGTTTTGTTTGTCCTCAGTGTAACTAATCTCACAGATGGTTTATGAAGCTTTCTGAATGTGTTTACATTTATAGATCTTTTCTCTCATAGCTGAAAGATTTTTCTGAGGGGATAGGAAAGTTACTGCTGAAAAATTCCCTTTCTTTTATAGGAAGTACTTCTGTTGGCTTGGAGGGATTGGTCAGTATGCCCTTACTGGGTGGCTAATAGTGTATTGCTGCAGACAGAGTACACACTGTGCTTTTTTAGTAATTTTCTTAATCTCTCCCAATCTCTGCTCCTCTTCTACCCTTTAATAAGCTGAAAGAGAAATCCAGTGAAGGATGGAGCATTCAAACCAAAAATGCAAGACTTGAATTGAAAAAGGATGATCTCATCTCTTCCTAATTTTTAGTGCTTTTTCTATGCCTAGTAGACAGTTTTACTTTTATAAAACTTGAGTCCTTGTCAGCCTTAAAAATACTGCTTATTGACTTTAAGTAATTTTTATTTACTTTAAGCAATTACCTCTTGTATATGCCCATACACAAAAACTTTCCAAACAAAATGTCAAGTATTTTTTATGTTGATCCAGCGATCTAATTTCAATGTCAAGCTATTCTCCAACTGTGCACGAGTGAAGGCAAAGTTTTTCAGTGTGCCTCGTACGGTTCTGCGCACTTACGCATCTGACATTAGAATAATGCATGCTGGGCTTGATCCAACAGAAAGTAGCTTTTGTGACTGCTGATCCTAGACATTTCAAGGCCCCCCTCCATGCTCCAGTCAAAAAATCTACTTTTGATTCTGATGGGGAGAGAAAATAAGTCCTTCCTTCCATGGCAGCAGAATGCCAAATTATGCATCCCATGCTGGCTCTTTCCTGACTGGCACTGTGCAACAGATAGAGCTGTGGTAAAGATTTCAGACTTTACCCCTAGAGCCAATTTGGCATGAAAGGTTGAAAAGCAGATGGATCACAGGCAAATATAATATTTCATAAGAAAACATATACAGGAAGAGAGCCATCAAATGTTTTCTTTTTCTGCACAGTAAATAAGCTAACTAACCAAATTCATTGTCAGGTATCTGGACAAGGCTTTTGTTTACCCATAAATAGCCCCACTTTGAAAGCAAGTTTTGAAAATGAAATCAGCCAACACAAGCAGGCTTTTGAAAATGTCACAGGAGCTGAATGCAGGCAGCATACTCACGAAATCATTTGTCATCTTACCCCGGCCATTTCAACTGAGTAGCCAGAGAAGCAATCTGCAGGAAGACTACAGTAGAGCAAGATCATTCCAAACTCCATGCATACAATCAATTTAATCACGATTAGTCCAGTTATAACCATATATTTATAGTTCCTTGTATATTAAAGAAAAATAATTTCTGAAGTGGGAAGACTAATATTATATTTATCAAAATAAGCAGCACATAGCTGCAGCCAAAGACTTGAGCAGCAACAGGAAATTGCTTTACTAACTCTATAGATACCTTCCAGTGTTGCAGATCCAGAGCAGGATTAGGTCCTTGATTCACTGAGGTACTTAACCATGTGTTTCATTCCCAATAAGTTCAAAGAGACTTAATCATGGTCTTAAAGTAAGCATCTGCTTAAATGCTTAGCTGAATGAGGGCCTATTACCTTGATCCCCTTTTTATTGGAAACATCCACTGACTTCCATGATTGCAGAATTAGACTCTTAAATAGGTTTCACAGGACTGTGAATCTTGGCCCTAGGCAGTCACCTATTTTGATCTTAGCCCTGACTAACAGATGCTCTGTCACACAGCAGTAAATCTCTGCAGCCCTAGGACAATAATGGATCAAGGAATACACTTGCTAGAGGTCTTCTCGGCTGAGAAGATAAGAGCTCCTCATTTAACAGAGCACTTGAGCGAGACGCAGCAAGCTGGGTATGGAGGTCGATGTTGGTGCTGGTTTACCCTCTGCATAAATAACATTGTCCCCGGTTACTCCCAGCCCATCTTCTCCCATGCCAGATACAGTTGGGCCATGCTTGAGTAGGGCAAAGTCTTAGGGCAGCAAGAACTGCTCTACCAAAGGCCTCTCCACAGGGTTTTGCAGACCACGTGTAAGACTTGATGGGTCTGTCTGAGAAGACTGCCACTCATGTTGAGGAGAATGAAACGCACACTTTGCTCTGCAGAGATGGGATTACTCATGCGCCTAAAATTAAACATGTGGTTAAGTGCTTTGCTGAATCAGGGCCAGAGAGATGGAAAATGAGTACTGCCAGTACTGATTCTCCCCATCCTCCTTTCCACGCAGCTGCCTGCTGACGCCTGCTGACTCTTTTGTAAATAAGTACTGTGGCTATAGTACTTTATTAATTACTCAAAGAAGCTGGGCCATATCCAAAGTCCTGGCCAAGCTGAGGTCCTATTTAGACAAGACTTCCATTAACGCCAACTGAAGGTTTGACTCCATGATGATAAAAATGGGATCCTGTAGAATGAGAAGACAGTTGTTCCTAATATAACAGATAGAGATGAGGTTTTCACCCTCTCTGGCAAGAATCAAATTGGTGTGAAAGATTAATCTGCAGACATTTCCAAAGCAAAGGTAAATTTTCTACTGGGAAACACACAGTAGGGACTTTTCTCTGCTTTTCTTCTGTGTAGACTAAATCAGTTAACTTGTCAAATCTTTTATCAGGAATGGGTTGAAGGCTTTTGTTTTACCATAAATAACTCTTACAAGACCTGACAAAATGACATACATTTGTTCACAGCAGATTTATTATTAACAGATTTGCTCATTTAACAAGTCTGGTAATAATTATTAATTCGATTCATCACACAAAAGCCTTGTGGTCACGTTAAATTGTTTCCTTGATTATAGAACAAAAAAGGCAAGCAAGGGTGTGGAATCTGTGTGTGAATCAGGAAAAATGTCATATGTGTGTGTTTGACATAAAAGACTGATCACATGACAAGCATCTGGAATTCATGCAACATAAATTCAGTAAATCACCATATTGTTTCATTCCCCAACCACTTTCAGAATGATTTTACATTTTACTTTTTTTTTTTTTTTTTTTTTAAGAAAAGGTTGTGTTTTGTTATCCAAGTAAATATCCCATGGAAAAACAGTTGAGATAAAGCATTGAGATAAATTATAAGATGTAGTACAGATATTAAAGCTTAATTAACTAAAGGTTTAAAGGTTTCTTTTTTTTATAATTATAAACCTATAGATGTTCTGATGAATAAAAATGACAGGGCTTTAGTAGGTATTGTACTACCATTTGAAATGTGGGCATTTGATGTTTGGAATCAAAATAGCTAGTACAAAATAGACAAGATCTAACTTTTCAGAAAGCACTGTCTTCCACTCTCACAGTAGAAGTAAGTTTAAAAGATTTTAATTTTCAGTAGTATGTGTGTTTGCTGTTACACTGAATCAATATAAGACTTGAAAATGAGGATTCTGGAATATTTTTTTCACAAATCATTTAACTTACCTGTTTCTCCACTTGTCAGTTTATAAAATAGCATATTAGTAGTGACTTTCTTTGAAATAATGTTGTAAAATAGAATTACAATTATAAAAAGCCTGAAGATATTAGATGAAGTGATATGTAAGTACACACTTCTATATAAATAAATTAACATTTAAAATATAGCATATAGAAAACAACATATTATTATATGTAATACATATTTATATATCAAATTATATACATATGTATACAGATAATATTTGCATATAATACATAATTACATATTAAGTGTAAATAAATGCATAGCAATTCTTGAAGCACACAATGTCTGTCATTACTGCCAGTGGATCTAGGTGTGCAAGAGGAGATATTCCACCTACCTGCTTTTTAAGAGACAGAGAGTTACCAGGCTGAACATTACAAAATGTAGAACTGGTCATGCACCTCTGCTGTGTTCCAGAGGGGAATAAAACCTCTTTTCCTTTCCTGATTTTCTCCTTGATGATTGTCACGGAGAAGGGCAACTCTACCTAGTTTGCCAGGTAATGCATCGCTTGTTGTATAATATGCAAAGATGCTGAGGTGGGTCTGACCTTCCTGGCAAGAGTGAATTGCCTCTCATAAAAGGGGCCAACCCATAGCTCAGGTGTTGCAGTCTTTATTAGTGCCAGTCGTGTGTCTGTGGTGCCCAGGCCTGCATCATGCCATGCTTGCCAGCTCGGGTGTCAAGGTGAGGAGGAGGAGGAGTAGAGCTCCACCAGACTCCTTGCTTCTAGCTGAGAGTCATTGGTGCTGGGGCTAAAAGCTGTCATCCATTAGCTCTCCTTGTGGCAGAACCAGCCTGCAAGATGGCTAAAAATCAATTTAACCTGAGTAAGATGTGTTTTAAAAATACATGTTTTTGCTGCATCACAGTCATAGGGGAGTAAGTGCAGCGAATGAAAATCAGGAAAGGTAGCAGAGAGTTTTGGCTGTGTGTGCATGTGATTGAATACTAAATAATACAGCTTGACTATAACTTTTACATGACCAACACACTCTGGAAGGCGGTGATATTTGGAAAGATCAGCTAAAAGGCCTGTAGGGAGATAAAAGTAAATAATGCTGCACTCTGTCTAGCAGCAAAGGCTGGAGAGCACTGACCTGTGACTATTTACATCTGAAGGTTGCTATTCCCTGCCTACATCACCATCTCATCTTTTTTCAACCATTTTTAGTGCTGATGGAACTGATCTGAAAACAGCTCTTGCAGCCCTATCCATGGAAATCCAAAACTGGGCTAGATAGGAGCAGCTTGTTTTGTGAGATGGGGTGTGACAGTAGTCAAGAAAATATTTTACAGGTAACAGAAGCAAGAAACCTGAATGATTTACCCATCCAACCAGGGGATATTGGAAACTGGAATACCTCTATCAGCTCTTAAAAACAGTTCAAAATGGTGAGGTCCTTCTGGCTACTGTACCCTCAGTACGATAGCCAACCAGCCTGCAAGTCAAGCAGGACATGCCAATTAAGAATGACTGGAACCACTGGACTGTTACTGTCAGGCCTGAGTAGTTTCTGAACTGTGCAGCCACAAGTCATATGGCTCTGTTTGGGCAGTGTCTAGTTTTGGTCTTGAAAATGAAATCCTGATTTTCTGGATTGTTACCTCCTATACAGAGGCCAGCCGGTGCATGTAGCACCCTCAGCCAACCCAGTGGTGTGTGCTGAGCCAAGGGTTCACAAAGTCGAGTTTGAGTCATAGAAATAAAAATCTTTCATGGAGAGTGATTTTAGCTTCTTGAAGCTCATGAGAGGAGAGTGATAAAAGAGCACGAAGCATGAGATAAGATCTGTGAGCAAAAGCTGGGGGATGATCTGCTACATTTTTGGTATTATGTGAGACATTGAACAATCATCAACAAAATCTGAAGGTGATAAGTGCATCTCAGCAGAAGATCTTAAGACAGGTTACAAAACAATAGCAAGAGTTTATGTGGTCTAGTCCAGTGGCCAAATACAGAAAACCGCAATGTTTGCTTGCCTGAGCAGAAGTTGACTATACCCCTGGCATAGGGCCTGAGAGTGGAAACTCGGTGTGATGGCCAAGCAGTGCTCAGGAAGAAGCCAGACGCTTCCTCACATAGCACCGGGGACTGTGTGGGCGACCCTGGCCTCTCTGCTCAAGGGTGGATCAGGAAAGGTGCCAATGGCCAAAGCAATGTTCCTTGAGTATGTTAGTGGGAAAAGGCAGAGCAGGAGGATGGGAAGGTAGAGTGAGACACAAATAGCAGTTCTGCAGCTCCCATCACACAAACAGAGTGGTCTGAAAGAGCAATTGAGGACTGGAAACAGTTTGTCCTGCAAATGACCTTATGAGACAGAGCAGCTGGCAAAGGACTCTCTGTCAGTTAGGGAAAGCAGGAGTCCTCTGGGTTACTTGGGTTACATTGGGAAGAGATAGGAGACTTCAGATGCTCAGCCCTAGAATCCTATGGCAAAGAGTTAAGTCTAAGGGTCATGCTGGCCATGGACCAAAGTGGTCCAGCTACACACAACTTAGTATGAGCCTGAGGACCTAGTAGGTAATGAATAAGCAGCCCTTCCCTGAGGTTGCCACGAATTTGAGGGCAGGAATAGTCTAACAACTGCATGGAGATGAATGGAAGGGATCACTAGGCAGACCAACATATGATAAAATTTCACTGCATACTGGTATTGCATGTTGCATGTGTTTTTGCTATGAACAGTCAATGTTGAGGAAAATACGAAATAACTAAACTTTTATACAAGTCTTGGTAACCCCTCTGTTCCAGTATATGCAGTATCCATGCTAATCTAATGATGCAACTAGTAATTTTAATAAGACTCCTCCCCGAGGAGACTTAGCAGCTGGAAGACTAAAATTTGGACTCAACAGAACATCCCAACAGGGAAGAATTTGCTTGTTTGTTTGTTTGTTTGTTTGTTTGTTTGTTTGTTTGGAAAATTCACCTCTCAATGTTTCAAAACTACCTCTGTAATGTATCCAAAGTGTGATGGATAGCAGGGTAAAATCTGCAGGTGACTCCAAGAGAGGAGATTCAAACAGTAGAGTAGTGGTGACTGCCTTGCCTGCAAGGCCAGGCTGGAAATGGAGACACAGACCTGTGCTAGCCACCAAGTGTCTAGCAGTGGTCACCAAGGGTCACTTTCTTAATAGTTTTGCCACATGTTTTCCAGAATCTGAGGCACCACAAACCCACCATCGCCATTCTAATGCCTGAAAGTAATGTTGAAGTTGTGAGAACCACCCGAAGAGCCTGAGGACACCATTCAGCTTGGTATTGACTCAGTATTAGCTGAGTGCCTCTTCTGCAGGGGTAGGACACAGTGGAGAGGTCACTGGATCTGGAGAAGCCTTGTAGAGTTCCCTGAAGACTTGTAGAGCCCTGTGAAGTTTGAGTGATTGGGAGCACCACCGATCAATAGTTTACACTACGATGTGATGAAGTCTAAAAGTGTGATTAACAGAGCAATTAAATTATCTTGCTTCCAGTAGAGACCTGAACCTGCATTTCTTTTTCAGTACTATAATTTTCAGCTAGTTTAAAGTCCTCCTTAATTTCAATTGGAGCTCTTATTGTAGCTTTATAGAGGCACAGTGAAAAATTATGTTATGTTGTCAGCAAAAACTATTAGATTATGATCCTTTAATCATCTATATTGAGCATTAAGGGCCTGATTCAGCAATGTATTTAAGCATGTGCTGAATTTTTAATTATGAACAAAGACTATTGTTATTCAGAGGAGCATTTAGCCACGTGCTTGTATGTTTTGCTGAGCTGAGGCTTGAGAGCAAAAAGGAGGCATCTGGCACTTACCTAAGAGCAATACAGTGTGAGTCATACTAGTGGAACTGAAGCTGTGACCACAGAGGATTATTACACATAGTGGTCTTCGAACCCTATGCTTTAATAATAAGAGAAATGAAAGATCTGCTTATCCCAGGTTTGGAGTTCTGAAGTGCCTTTTGCAGTTTGAAGCTATGTTGCTTTACCAGTGTCCTCTAATTCCTTGTTAATCTAAGAAGATGAATATGGGAACACCTTTTCGTTGTGCTCTCCACCAGACAAACACTTCTCAACATACTGCGGTGACCACAGAACATGAGTCCAATTTTCAGTTGATTGTAAAATCAATCAAAATGCTCCCACTGATTCTAGAGAAGCTGGATCAGGCCTTGGATGAGTCACCACCTGGACAAGCACCACTTGAAGCACCTCTTGCCTTGACTTTGCAATGTGGGAGAAGATCAGCATCTCCCAGCAGTGACTAATGAAGGTTTGGGTCGGAGAATCATTTCCTGACCTTAAAGAAGTCTGCTTACAGCAGCACTTATCTCAGCTCCTTTCCAGATGTTATGATGCTATGGCCAGTGGCTTGAGCTCCTTAGGGTGCCCTCAGGGCAGCTGAGCAGGGTCTGTCATCACCTTGCATAGCCTCTGGTGGGCTTTGCTCTGGCAAGCCTGTACCACAGTGCTAAGGGAAGACTTTGAACCCCTGCCCACGCAAGGAAATAAATTAGATAACTCACCAACCGAACATCAGCTGTTCTATTTGCAGTGCCCAGGACTATTTAACTCTTAGTATGACTGATTAACAAATATAATGGAAAATTGATTTCTTTTCCTGCTCTATAGGGGGAAAATCAATGCAGATTAAGAACAGGATGAACAGCAAAAGGGACGAAATAAGACTAAAAGTTCAACTGGACCCCAGAACAGAAACAACAGTCTATATCTAAAACTGCAGGGACACACAACCTTTCTAAAGACACCTAAGTCTCTGCACCAGTAAAGTGATCTCAAACTTAAAAGCAGATTGAAAATATCTAGGGAGTCTACACATAAATAGAGACAGTAATGCCTCAACACCTGCTAACAAAAACAGTCCCTTTTTGTTATGAATGGCCTCAGAGTTAAAATACTGCCTAACAATAAACTCCTTCATCATTTTATCACAAATTCTTCAAAGGCATTTTAGAAATATTTCTAAACCATTTGGTTTTATTTAGGATTTGAAGAGACAAATGCTGCAATCAGGAGGCAAGACAAATAGATGGAAGAAATGATTATCCTTCAGTCCCTGTGATCTAAAAAGAATAAGAATAACATGCTCCTTTCCTGATCTTATATAAGAGCTGACAATATGGCATTGAACCGAAACTCTCCTACTGGAGTGAATTCATCCTGCACTGTACACCAAGGACTTCTGGAACAGGGACTTTGGTGACCTTCCTAGAAAGCCATTCCCTGCTGCTTTCTCATTTGTCACTGTATGGCTCCTCTCTGGACCTTCCAATCTGGGACTTCCAGCTTAATGCATAAGGTTGGCAGTCATGCCCTCACCTCTTTGTAGTCACTTGCCTTAATTTGGAATAAAAGTTAGTTTTGACAAGACATTTTTAGTCTTCTCTGCTATTTTAGAGTTCCCTGAACCCATTCAAACAAGTCGTTGGTGGGTTTGGCTCCTTTCTGAAGGTATGCAAACACATCTATTTGCTCCTCACCTAAAGGAGAAGTTGACTGTGACTGTTGTGTGGTGCTCCAGGCACTCAAGGTCTTCTGAAAGCACGGTAGCGAGTAGCTACTCTCTCCAGTAGTGGTAAGTGCTGTTTTGGGACGCACAGCTGAGATTGTTGTTCTGCTTTGTACATCTTCTCAGAACACTTTCCACTCCTGGGGAAAATACTGGGTACTAGTTATAGCAAAGTTCATCCTCACTCTATTTTGACAATGGGGTTAAGAAGAGTGATTTCTCACATTAGAAATCACATTCTACCTAGCAAATTAGGAGTATTTGACGTCTGTTTCTCTGATTCCTCAGAGCTCCTAAAATGTACTCAGAACTTTCCCAAAGCACAGGAGTCTAAGACAGGAACACTGGAAGAATTATCCCAAGAGGAAAGTAACTGGAAAGCACAACACGTACCAGCCCAACCTGCAGCTGCCTGAGATATGGGGATCCTCCACTGTCTCAAGAAGCTCGTTCCCACCCTGTGCTCCCACTTTTTATGTCCTCTGTTGACTGTGGTTTTGCCTGCCCATTGAAAAACTGTGAATTTCAGAAAACTTAATAAACTCAAATTAAAACACTCAACTTAAAAGGCTGCAATAAAAGTGATTGCAAGAGATATGAACCAGATAAATGTGTCCTCTTGATAAATAGCTATTTAGTTTTTCTCCAGAAAAATAATTCATTTTCGCATATCTCCCCACTAGATGCTTGCTTTTAAAATGTTCATTACAGAGACTATGAGAAACTTTCTCTGAAGCCTAGTTCAAATGTATGCAAAAAAGGAGACGTTTCTCCTTATTTTATGTTTTTATGTTAATGGTCTTATAGCAGTTTTCCAGAAGTGTAGGGCAAGTGGCAGAAAGAGCTCCATCTACAGACATCCCATGCCAGACGCCAACTAACTTAATTGTTTCATGGAGGCAATGCCAACTCATGAACTGAGGATTTGGGCTGGTAGTCACAAAATCAGGCTTGACAATCAGTTCTATTCTGCTGGCATCACTCTGGGTTGCTTTAAGCATCTTTGGAGTCTCGCTTGGTAGCTCTTTCGCCTGCTTGTTGCTGCTCTGCAGCCATGGGGAAGAGCTTATCCGGCAGGATTCATGCGTAGCTTTGTCAGTACCCCCTCTTCAAAGCTAAAGAGGGCCTTTGATTTAAGCTGGCTAGGATTTGCACACAGAGCAACTTTCTCTTATCTGATTTCAGCTGTGACCGGGGGAAAACACTACTTCATGAGTTATTTGTATATGTATAGGACTATGTCACAGAAGCATTTTATCAAACTACCATCTTCTGCTGCTAATGGAAAGCATCCAAACGAGCCCAAATTGGGCAAGTCACTCAGACCAAAAAGGATGAACGGAGAATTTGCAGACACTTAAATGTATAAAATAGTGTTTTAAAATGGGTGGTTTATTCAGAAAAGTGGGGAAAAAAACCACCAAAAAGGACCACACTTAAACCTTGCAATATATAAATCTGCATTATCTAGGTTGAATCAAGGGAAAGAGAGGAGGATTACACAGGTGATGGAAAAGACAGCTTCCTGGAAGCAGCTCGAATATGCCTATGTTTTCGACAGGTATATGCTGTGGGTGCTGAGGATAGGGTGGCGAGCCAGAAATCAGTCAAGGATACAGATATCAGCAATGGATTGGTGTGAAATCCTAGGCCAGAATGCTGGTATTAGAGCTTTAATAGAAGGAGACAACAAAGCAGGTATGTGAACCTCCCCTCTCAAGCAGCCCTTCACATGTGCATGTGATTAATAGCTGTGGTAAGGGGCGAGTGAATAAGAGCCTGATGCCAAATGGATATCAATGGGATCAAACCATGCATTTGGCAGATATAGGAAGGAGTATTCATTGTTGTACACGGAATAAAGGAGATTGCACAGCAACTCCCTGAACCCCTGGTAGAGCACTGGCACTCAGACAAGAATCTGGCTGTAACCCTGTACAACAAGGGCCATGCATGTACACATGTGCACACAATTACATGGCATGAACGTAACAAGAGAAAATTGAATATAAAATATTACAGAAAGCCAATAATTCTGGTTTATATCTTTCTTTCTCCTTCAGGCAGAAAAGAACCTGGCTATTTTAAAATCTGGGATCTATTTACATAGCCAAATGTAATGCTCTTTCTTGTGCAAAATAGGTTAGGAAAGAATTTAAAATGTCAACATTCCCTAGACCTGTTTATCTCTTTTCATGCCTTCCTCTCTATTAAGTATTAAGGAACAGACAAGAGATGATAGAAAGTGTGACAGTTCTGCTCTGCTGAAACTATGACTAGTCATACCAGCTGCAAATATAATCCAAAATCTCTGACGATGTACCTATGTGACAAAATATGGGTTTAACCATATTGCAGAGAGCATATGGCAAAATCTTTCTGTTGACAAAACAGGTGGTATCTTTCGCTTGTAAGCACATGCAGGAAACCAAATGCAAACGTTTACATGGAAAGCCAGTATTTTTCATGAAATGTATTCCATGGGATATTTTGGTTCGCAAGAAGTCCTGGTGGAAATGGAAAGCACGATATTATTTTTTTACCAGCATTCTTTATAAATAATAATGAAAAACAAGCCCAAGATCCTGAATTCTCTTAAAGGTGGCTAGAGACTGAGCACAGACCATTTTTACTGTTACCAGTGCACAAAGACTTTGCCATATATGGGCCAGTTTGGTGATGGTGAAGTTTATGAGAACAAGAATTATGTATATTTTGCCCAGGAAATAACCTAAGCAAAAGTTACCAAAAAAAAGAAAAGAAAGAAAAGATGAAATAATAAATTTAAATGCTGCTGCTTGTCAAAATATAGGGAATTTTCTTCCCTATGTTGAATTTTCTTCCCTATGTTGCTGTGCATGAGAGAAGAAAAGAGCCTGACCAGGCCCTCTAAAAGACTTTTTCTTCTCTGTACCCTGGAGATTATAAGTACCTTTCAATTTATAAAATTCTATTCTAAATGGGCATCTCTAGCAGAATATATAGTAAAGATAATGGGAATTCACTATGTATATATAAAAGCTTTACCCAATCAATAGACCTACGAATCACAGCAAGTACACAATTCCATACCCAGCTGCTTGTGTGACACAGCAGGGAAGAAATCTGGGTCACCTGCATATCCTGAGTCACTGCAGTCCTTTTAGAGCTGTGAGCGTTCCACTAAACTGATTAAACTTCCACAATGAACCTCATGCACAAAAAAACAGTATTTTACATTTCATTTTTGCTGTTTTTTTGTACATCTGCAACTGAAAGAACCCGTTACCTTAGTTCTAAATCAACTTGGTAATGTCTTTAATTCACTAAAAATTAAAGAGAATGTGAGAAAGTGACTTATTGCTGACATATGTTAATTACATTTTAAAGTAGAGAGATAGAGGCCATCTGAAATTTCCATGCAGGATTTCACATACGCAGAGAAGATATTTCTCAAATTAAGCAAGCAGAGAAGAAGACAACCTAATTTATTTTGGGGAAGATTACTGCTGTTTCTGTTTTATCATTCATTAAGAACCTAGAACCCATTGATGATCCTCTCTGGACTTGTCTATATGACAAGGCAAATTGACTTTGGTTCCAACAATATTATGAAAAATCAAACCAGACCTGTTTAGAAGGAGTCAAAGGTTTACTCCTTATAATAATTTTCCCTTGTTTATTTGACTCTTGAGAATTATGCTTGCGCTGGTATTAGATATGTTTCAGCAATGTTGACGTTCTCTCTAAAACAAGAATAATCATGGTTTTCCTGGCTTTACTTCATGCTTATACACTATGAAGCCAAAATTGTGCTGAAGTAAAGAAGTAAATTAGGTTATTCTATAGCAAATCTGTAGGGATTGAGGTGGAAATTACACTTGCATCTTTGGCTGGTTTTCGTCTGCTGTGGGACGAAGGTCTAGAGTTGCTGCCATAGAGACGTATCTCCTTTTTGTCTAGTTTTCACAGCATGTGTCCCAGGTTGTACATTTGAGGGACAAATGAAGTAGAAATAGACAGATCTAGACTAAAATTAAACTGTCTTTCAACATCTGCATCACAAGGGAAATGTCAGTGCCCTGAAAAGTACAGGACTGATGGACAGTATGATGACTCACTTCTTGCTATGGGAAGGAAGATGACAAGAAACAGATTTTCATCTGTTGACGAAGCTTTTCCATCTACTGGGCAATATATCTGCCAAGAAATGATGAGAGACAGGATATGATATACCCCTCATACTCCCTTTCCTCCACCTGCACCAAATCCAGGCTGTGCGTCACAGTTTTCTTGGTTAAGTTGCAGGCGTCCATCTATCAAGCAGGTCTTTTCTCAGAATTAAGGTCTTAGGCAAATTAATCCCCAGGATAATTCTATTGTGTTTTGTCTAAGGAAATGTCAATTAGTGTGAATGGAAGGATGATCTCATGATGAAAGCGAATGAAGGACTGGGAATCAGAGCTGGGGTCTAGGATAGATTCCAGTTCTGCTACAAGGTGATCTCATATGCTATTGATAAACTGATATAAATGATAGTTGCTTCAATTTCCACCTGCATAAAATGGGGCTAATTCTAGGTTATTTTCATAGCCATGTTTTAGGGATGTATATTTCTTTGAGATATTTTGATAAAAGGAACTATACAAGTGAAAACTGGTCTACTGCTATTTTTATAAATTATGAATAAAGAAACAGCATAGAAGCTCATGTTCTGGAAGGTGACACGCTGACATATCTGCAATTAGTAAGTTTACACTGTCAACTCACTCTGAACGCAGAGGGATTAAGAACTGTTTGATCTTTCTCTGAGCTATCTCGAAAGACACGGGAACTAAATATGTAAAGCAGACCGGGATTAGTCAAGGCCATATATAGATAACTGTGATAGAGCAATAATACAAAACTAGAGAGGAGTAAGAATGTAATAATCATCCCTGAAATTTCAGAAAAAAAGCTGAAAACTGCCTTTTGCTTCCATAGCTCCTATATTTCCATCAGTAACGAACGTACTATCAGAAAGCAGTAAATGGGTCAAAATATCGAGCAGCAAACATGTGGACAAGGGTGATGAGCAGCCATCCAACAGCTCAGATGCATCACGGTTTGCTGCAGCACATTGCTGAAGCTGCCAGAAATAATCGGGTTAGTGGATATTCCTGTGCGGGAAGACTCAAGCATCTGAGGGTGGAATTGGCAGAAAACAGCAGGTTTAGTACAGAGACACCTGAAGTAGTGGGTTGGAAATGTCCCAGTTTTTCCATTAAATATCTGGAGCTTTAAAATCACAGGGGAGCAGAACCTGATCTGACCATTGTCTTCTTGACTAACATAAAACATTAAACCAGAAACTTTCAAAAGTGACATAAATATGTATGTTAGACCTCATTCAAGAAGCTAGGGTATCCTATATCTCCTGTGTCCTCAGCTAATGCTCTGATTGAAAGAGAATCAATGTTAAGTTCTTTTGCATACCCCTGCAACGCAATTTGTCTCAGGTCTCACAGGCAGGGAGAGGCAAGAAAAAGTTTGTTTGGATAACTGTGATGTGGCTTGGGGATATGCTAAAGCTTTAAGCAACACAACAGTGTCTTTTTCTGGGTGGTTCTGAAAGTATCAAGTGACAGAAACCCAGACACATAGGGCAGCTTTGTAGCTTTACATACTTTGAAACTTTAGGTGGCTCCATCAACGGATGGCAACTGAACACAGAAAATTCACTGGCACCTACATCCAAGGCATAGCAGAATCCTCTGAGGAATGAGACACCCAAGCCCCTCTGCGGATTTAGGTTTTAGTCCTAAGTTTCCCAGAAAATGGGTTATCATTTTTAACCACAGCCATTTCAAACAAATGGGGTAATCACCTTCTTCATCTTACGCTCACCCGTGAGCTCAACACTTGCTCCTCTATGTGAGGTGCATACAAATGAGACAGGCAGATATTGATACAGAAACCTACCTACAACTATTTTTTCTATATTTTTTCTTTTCCTCTTTTTTAATTATTATTCTTCCCGGAGCAAATCTGTGTAATTAGATTAGATCAAGCTAAAACTGTATTAGTTTTCTTCTCACTCTTCCCCTCTCTCTCCGCGCCTCTCGTCAGCTCTGCAGCAATACTCTAGCTCCACTGACTGATCTAAAGCAGGAACTGGTGCCTCATGGAAACACGCTTCCTTGTGAACCAGCCTCAGCCACGTCTCTCTCCAGTCCTGCCTGCGCTTGGTTTTCCTATGCAGTTTATTTGTGCTGCCCTATTTCTTCTCCCATTTCCATGAGAGTTCACTGCCTCACAGTTGCAACACAGCTTTGCTTTGCTTGTCGTTGCTGATGCCGCTATTTTTGTAGCATTAGCAAAACAAAAAGGAAAATGCAATTATACTGATTTCCCTGAGAATTAATACGATCTTGTCAGCACGCCAGGGAAACAACAGCTTAGTTTCTAGACAAGTTCAAAGAATCAAACAACTTTGCATCAGCAAATCTATGCATCAGCAAGTGACTCTGGAAAAAAAAAAAAAAAAAGGCACTTGCCTAAATCATCCCTCTCTACCCCTTTTCTCCTGCTTCTGAAAAAATAAGGGCACTTGTTCATGTGAGTAGTCAATTAGTCTGACTTCTTTCCTTAGACAGCACCAACTCGTATCCTTGACTAACCGCAGTAATTGAGTGGGTGTTTTGAAATGTACCAAAGTTTACATTTCTGGGGCTCATTAAGTCACATCATTGGATATAATTTCGGTTGTCCAAAATTGTGCGCAATATGCTACAACATTTTCCTTGATGGTATCTGAGTGCAAGAACTGGCAGAAAAAATAATAAATCCCATTTGATTATTCCTGTGTTAGCATTTAATATTCCGTTACCTCACTCTAATAAAAAAAAAAATCCCAACAGCTTTTGGGACTAGACTTTCTGTTCTTAGATCCTCCGAGGAAGTTGGCACAAACATTTTCTGCAGGCTCTGGCCAACGAGCCCGGTGTATAGAAATTGAAGTGTCTAATCTAATCTGTTGAGGGATCTGCACCGCATACATTACCCTGACATTTAAGGTCTCATAGTCAGTGACCGGTTAACCAAATCTGTCACTGTGACTGACATGTATTTCTACAGGCTGCGCCACAACTTAATCTTTCAGGCACAGTGTAGGTGAAGTAAGTTGTAGCACGGTGACTGAGAATCTATACGGTCTTTGGTGACGAGAATGCTAGCTCGGTGTTAAAATGGATCGCTTTTGATTTGCAAAAGAAGCAAGGGAATTTGTCTAGTACGCCTTACAACAAATCAGCTTTTTGACTGCAAAACTCCAGGTCCTTTACAATTACTGTTATTAGTACGTGTCGCTACAACCCTCCACCTCCCTCCTTTTCCCGGGTACTGGGGCCTGTGACAACTATTTCTGGGAGTGAAGGTTATTTGGAAAACGGCTGCTTGGAGACACCTCTGAAATTCTGAATTACCTCTTTTCCTGCCTCGTGGTTACTGTGCGTCATGCTGTAAATCTGCCCCAGTCAGAACGTTATCTTATCTGGCATCTCCCCACGCGTTGTAAAATACAAGGCAGTTCACAGTCCCACTGCACTGACTATTTTTAACTAAAAGTGAGGAACAGGCGGAATTCCCCTGGCACACTCTGGTTTCCAACCCCTTGTTCTCTTCTGCGGGGTTATTTGCTTAACAAGGCCAATAATCCTCACCCTGAAGCTGAGACCAGTATCTGCCTTCCTGCGCTGCCTCTCTCTGCACTGCCCAGCACGCGGGATGCCCTGACAAGCGCAGCGTCTTAAAGCAGGATTTCTCCAATGGAGAAATCTCTCACCTGGGGCTACAAGCCCCGCTCAGGCCCCCTCAGTGGGCTAAATCCATGTGGAAGAGACGTGAAGCCCCGGTGCCTGGTGCTCCCTGCAGCCTCTACCTCCCCCACAAACTCCTTCCCGCCCCTTCGTGAGATTTGATTTTATTACACAGTGTCAGGCTTAGTTAATTTTTTTCCCCTTGGAGGATTTGTTCTGTTTTGTTTCTAAAGCTTTCCTGCAGGCCTTCGCCTACTCCAGCCCCTTTGAAGAAAACCTCCATATGTTTTTGCAGAAAAAGAGGCTTTTGCCCTGCGACTCGGTAGCAGCAGGGCTGTTTTTTTAATACTTATTAGGATGTTCCAGCAAAGGGGCTGCGCAGGCCCAAGTGTGGAAGCCGCCCGTGGAATCCCCCTATAACAGGAAGGACCGAGTCGGGAAGAGCAGAGCCTTGGCAGCAGGTCCCGCAGCGCGCCCAGGACCCGGGTGTAACAGCAGGCACCCTGGGCAGCCCCACAGAGCTCTTCAAACCCCTGTCACTGCAGCCGGCGCTTCGGGCTGCGCAGTTTAATGCACAGCTCCCAGATCAATGTGATCTGCTAATGGGTTCAATAAGGCCCCTCCAAGCTTTAACATTCCCAGCAAAAAGGCCCCCTTCCCGCCATGGCTGCAATTACTGCTGCGATGGTGATAACACGCGCCCCGTGCCTAAGTGAAAGCAGCTGAGATGCTGGTGACACTCGGGCAGCCTTCGCGAGGCCTGTGAGCCCTCCTAATGCACCGAATATATGGTGAGATCTCAAAAAGCCGCGCTAAAAAACCCTGCAGGGGAGGCGGAAAACTTGCTAAAAGCTCCCCGTTCCCTGCACACAGTTTGGCACATGGGCTCCCGTTCTGCAGAGGCAGCAGGACGTGCCGCTCCATGGAGGGAGATCACGAGGGGGCAGCTGCACAAAGGGCTGGCTGACGGAACATGGAGGCAACGTGCTAAAACTCCGGCAAAAATAAAGGAAACCATCATCTGGATGGAGCCAGGCCCTTTCCATCACGCGAAGCCTCTGTGTCCCCTGGATTACTGAAGCCAGTGTCAGTGTGTGATTTATCATCCCGCTGATTCCTCCCGGTAACACTCCTTGTCATGGGCCACTTGCTGGCCCCGTCTGCAGAATTTGGTGCCTTTCTTGGGGTTTGCTAATCTGGGAGCTGGGTGCAGGGCCGGCGCTGGACCCAGTCCATAAGTGAGGGCGGTCTGGGGTCAGGGCAAGCGGAGATTGGAGCATCCAGCCCTACCATGGAGGAGCCGGGCCCTCCTGGGGAGGAATCTGCATCTGATGGTGCTGGGTGTGTGTGGGAAGGGGGATGGGAAAGTGGGAAAAAGGGAAAAGAGCAGGAAAAAAAGGAGAATAAAGGTAAAAAAAAAAAAAGAATGAAAAGAAGGAGAAAAAAAGGAAAGAAAATGAAGAAAGACAAGGGAAAATGGAAAGTGGAAAAGTGGAAAGAAAGAAAAGGGAAGGAAGGAAGGAAGGAAGGAAGGAAGGAAGGAAGGAAGGAAGGAAGGAAGGAAGGAAGGAAGGAAGGGAGGAAGGGAGGAAGGGAGGAAGGGAGGAAGGGAGGAAGGGAGGAAGGGAGGAAGGGAGGAAGGGAGGAAGGGAGGAAGGGAGGAAGG